>RCHF01000028.1:0-258938 GCA_003987895.1 Neonothopanus nambi
GATGCTGGCAGCTCCCTGGCCAGCAGGTCCGCTACTAGAGGGTAAATGGCTGGAAGATACCTAGAGAACTGGAGTTCGAGAGTCAATATTTTTTTTTCAGTATACAATGTCAAAGAGGTGCTCGTACAGCTTTTTCGTCAAAGCGGCAGAATCCATCAAGGATCTCCTCTACCACTGGGGTCCAAGCAATGATATTTTTCGATTGCGAATCAGGGCGAAGCTTGTTGTAATCCCCAAGCACGCCTAGACTTAATCTATGGGACATATGAGCAAAAAGACGACTAAGGGGATCAAAAAAACCAACGGAAGGAAGCGATCAGCAATCTGAGAGCGAGCAGTCTGGTGAGCAGGACGAGGATCGTAGTACATCTTTAGTAATATATGCACTAATGTCGCCGCACTGCTTGACTCTTGTTTCAAGAGATTTGGCAGGTGTTTCATGAAACCTATCCCAATACAACCATTAGCAGACAGTCAATGGCTGTAAGATGTAGTGTACTCGCCTACTTTCCATAGCCCTGTTCGTAATTCTTTATCTTCGTTGAACATTCGAGCGAACTGATAGCTATGGTCAAGAACACCCATAAGTCGCAGCAATTGCTCTGGCGGTATGGTGTTGTAGACGTTTTCGTTACGGAGCAAGTCGTTCGTGGTCTCGATGAGGAGAAGTTGTAACACACATTTTACGATAATCTGCTTGAATATCCGACGGCGTTCTGCCAATGAAGGGAGCGATCCGCTCTTGGCCTGTTCAGATGTCAGAGGTGCAGGAAGGATTGCTTGTCCGTTTGTTTCTGTAGATATAGAACATGAGGGATATCTCAACGGAAGGAACATTTGACAGCACCTTCTGCTAGCTCTGGACTACCATCAATTTCTACTCGCAGCGATTCATCGAATAACTGATGAGGTGTTGTAGTCTTAAACAACTTCACAAAAGTGGTTGCTACACGTTCCCATCGAGCAGGGCTGAGTTTCGAGACATTATTTTCCAGTAGTTGCTGGAAGCAAGACGTTCCGATACGGGCCAACGTGTCGTTTTCTGCGGTATATGAGTACAACGGCGCTTGTCACCAGCAAGCGACAACCCACCTTGGCATATGCACACGCATAGCAAGTCCAAGAGACCGTCAAGGAAGCGTTCCAAGATGGTGAAGTAAAAAGTGTAGAGGTCGATCAGATCGCGCAAGGCTTGTATCATTGTCGTGGATAGCCAGACACTCATGTCCTCCTGCGTGCTAAATCTTGATAAATCTTGACTTGACTTGAGAACCGCGAATATAGGGAAGAGAAGCTCTTGGCACACTGTGTCCCAGAACTCTACAGGATATGTAGACCCGTAAGTTTTCAGAGTCGTGAACAAAGAATCAAGCGCTCTAACATCTTTTAGTTAGATCAGGAATTGAAAAGGAAAATTGACAGTACTCACAAGCGTCGAACCTCCAAATCTTCTCCATTCATAATAATATCGTAGAAACCGAACAGAACAGGGTACCAATATTTGATCATATTGTCGTCCATTGAAGCGGTTGAATTGGTCTCAGTGGTTGACCAACCACATTCAGGACATTCGAGCATCACAGGTATTATACCTCGAAGCATGGCAATGGCCAAGAGACTGATCTTCTGGTATTTGCTAACTTTGCAAAATTCTGTGACACAGACTGTTAAGTCTGCAAATGCACCATGGCGAACGATGGCAGGGAAATGATCTCTGTTCAGGCTCGTGACGATCTCGAACGCGGAATTAGCAATGCGTTCTATCAAATAGGTTAAGAACACTGCGACATATAGCTGATAACCAACTCGCCTGTCACCACTTTGGAGGCTGCCTGAAAAACACCAAACATTGTTCGCCAACCTGACCGCATATTCTGAACCCGGGCTTGTATCATTTGCTGAAGGCATTGCAGAACCTACATCAAATAGAAAATTAACCGATGTTCTAAATATCAAGAGCTGGTGATATACCATATCACGAATTTCCGGGTTGGAATTATGTATCATGGTATGTTCGAATGGCTTCAGGAAATCCTTCTGAAATTTGAAATGTGGTAATTCTTCCTTCTCAAGGAAGCGCATAGAAAGCTGTCGTAGAGAATCTAACGCGAAGAAGCCAACATGGGGATTGTTATGACAGCAAACCTAATTTAGATAGATGTTGAATAAAAACACATTTCGCTAGAAATCAAAAAACCCACTTGGTTGAAATGTTCTCCAATGATATCCCAGAGGTTTGACCATTCGAGACGGATACGATTCATGTTATAATACGATATCTCAACCAATTTTTGGAGACTGAACAGTCGAGGCTGTTGAGACAATCCAGAGGACTGGATCTCTTCCCAAGAAACGTCGCTGAGAGCTTGAACAAAGTTGACAATAGCGGTCTGATTTCAGGTTGTCAGTCAGAGCACAGTTGGAATATTGGAAGACATTCACCCCAGAAAGATAATGGCTTAGAGAGAATACCATGTCTGCAGCCACCGTGATGTGTGTAGACCGACTTTCGTTTGCCAACTCTTCCGTTGGTGGCTTACGCGAGCGCCTAAATACACATAAGTAATGAATCGTAAAAAATAACTGGGACCATGTACCCTTTTTGTCCGGGAACCTCGATCCCACTACTAATGAGCTGCATGTGCTCGAGTTGGCTCACACAAGTCAACACTTCGTGCCACGAGCCTTTTAAGTGATTGCCCTCAGTGACTGCAACATCAAGCAATGCTTTGATGGCTTCCATATTCTTCGTCCTCATTTCTCCCAAGTTGTTCAGGAACGTGAACTTCGCAAGGGTGGTAACAAACGCGTTCCGTTCCAACTCCAGATCGAAGAAGCATACTATCCTGATGGCGCTCTTGAAACCATCCAGACAAAGCTCAACAATTTCCAGGTCATCAGTTTCCTGAAGAGGGCCTGAAAGACCAGCAAGGAAGGGGATCCAGGCGACTTCGAACATGGGCCGTACGTGGACAAAATGAGATGCACTGAAGAACTGATCACCGCTCTTGGAGCCCTTGCGTTGTGTACGCATCATGGTCCTGAACAACGCCTGTGCCTGAAGTCAGTACATAGTGCGTAATCCAAAGGCTGCTAACATACTTCTGTCTTGTTCGCCATGCCACTGGACTGCATAACATAGGCCTCTTTTTGAAGGTCGCGTCCGACATTTGCCAGGGCATTTGCAATGCCTGGTCCAGTAGCACCTACGGGAGGCCCCATTTCTACCTCGTCCTTCATTTTAATTTCGTTGTTGACGATATTATCATAGATTTCAGACAAGAACTCTTCCGGGAGATCTGCATTATCATTGATTCCGCGATTATTCTTTATGAAGTCGGTTTTTGTCATGCGCTTCTTCACTTGAGGGTTGTGAGCATCAGTATTAAGCAGGATGACCGAGTAAGCAAGGACGTATGCAGCGTCTAAAAGTTCAAAGTCTGTCAAAACCGCCATGAAAGCAAGAGTATCACAATACTTGCCAGCATTCGCGAAGACGGTTTGTACGTTCCCAGCAATGTAACGTTCAGCAAACTTTAGCATATAACGGTCGATTTTCTGAGCTTCACCCGGCAGACGGAAGGACTGTAAGAACACCCGGAGAGCATCCACGAAAGGGAGATCATTGAAATCTAGAGAATCAACAAAAGCGTGCATAATGGCAATATTTTCCTCGTCGCTGCATAATAGTTAGAAGGAACGACAAACAGGTCCATTGACACGCCTCACCCTTCACCGAGGTATTCCCCAATCATTGCTTTGCTTAGTCCATCGGTATGCAACAGAAAACTGGCAATATCTTGTGGTGACTTGCTCGGGATGAAACCAGCCTCGATCAAAAACGAGATACCCTGTTGGACAAAATTTCAGTCCACTGGAACTAAATGAATAAGTAAAAAAAAAAGGGAAACTGACACGCTTGGGTTTAAAGTTGAACTTTTTGATTCCCTCCAAAAGAGTTGTCTTCTTTTGTTTGGCGCTCTCAAACTTGCTAGGATCGTCGGACAACTCAGGTGTTGGTTGACGCAATGTCTCAGAACTTGTTTCAGCGGAAAGTTTGTCAAGAGAAGGGTCTGGTGTGAGGGATTCTCGCCTGATGTCTTCACCATTCTGAGAAGCGGAGCTAGATGCTACGAGAGTACTGTCGTCTGCAGTCTTGCCTGCTGCTGTTCCCCATGCTACCAAAGATCTCAACACCGTGACAAGGCATTCTAGTCCTTGTCTTCTTAATTGAGATTCAGATGATCCCATCGCAGAGGTATCCATGGAGCCAGAAACAGACATGGCAGATGTGCTCAAAGACGGCGGTATCGTTGCGTTCGAAGGCTTGGTAGTAGGAGTAACCGCAGGACTCGGGGGCTCGTTGGCTTTTTGGTGAAGAGTAGATGGTATCGTGCCAATCTTGGAAATGATGTTCATCAGGCTGGTGTCGAAATAATCAATACAGTACAAGGTTAAAATAAAAAGATAAAGACGAACTGTTCATAAATATTATCCGCCGCTTCGCTATCACAGTCATAGTTGAGATATATCTCTACCAAAGCCTGAGGATCTTGACATAGCCGCGACAGCATGCCTAAAATGACCGCTTTCTGTTTCAATGTGGATGTCCTCATCTCGAGAATGGGAACGAAGATCTCATGTAGAAGAACCTCGATCTCTTTCTGTAAGACAAGTTGAGAGATACTTTAAAACAGACTACATGCGCTACGGACCTTAAGTTTTGTTCGCATGCCTGCTAATACCCTCCAAAAAATTTCTACGCTGATCTCGAAGACTTGGGGAACAGGGCTGACAGCATTACGACTCAAGGTCAAGCAAAGATACTGGTTGATTGCCTGAATGAAGGTGGTTGCTTCATTTGATGAGTTGGAATATATAATCGCTGAAGGATCCACAAACAAAGGCATATGCGAGTTCAGCACTGTCAAAACAAGATGAAGGGAGAGCAGTTTCGAACGCATTGCATGAGATTTCATATCTCGCTCACTTCAGAGAAAATTAGTCATGTATAAAACGGCACAAGGGCTGATATTGCATACCTCTCATTGTTGAGGGGTTTCATAGTTAGTTTGCAAAGAGCCCGGAAGACCAAGAATGCATCCTTGATGAACATGTCTTTGGTTGATAGCTCCTTGTGACCGTTAGCACTGTGAGCAAATCGATCTTGAGATTCCATCGCTTCGGGGGCGACTCTGTCAAAAGGTTAACAACCTTCATATTGATACAACGAAAAGTATCTCACCCCAGGGACGGTGGCCGATGTCGCTCACCCATAGATGGAACCTCGACAGCTGCTTCAGCCTCAAGGTCGGGTACCGGAGACATCGCATCAGAACGAAGTGGAAGTGAGGCCGTTGATGCAGTTGCGTTGGTCTTCGAGCTCTCGCCTTCTGTGCGCTGCCCATTCTCGTTATGATGTCCATTAGTAGCGACAGGCAGAGTTCTCGACGTTGGTGAGGGAATCGCAAACGGAAGGTGCTTCGAAGATGCAAAGCTATCTTGGCTGGGACTGCTAGACAAGGTAGCGCTCTCACTCGATCTGAGGCTGTCACCAATTCTACAGCGATTGAAGACGTGATGCACCATCTGTGTAAGACCACCTTGAGCAACCATTTGATTGACAGGGTCGTTGCTTAATAGGAACACATTGTACACTGTGCGGACTGCTTTGAGCAAGGAAGAGTGATGCACCAATATTGTGGGCGAAAGGACCAGTGACAAAAGCGCTTTCACGATTTGTAAGGAGACCGTTTCTGGAGTAGTTTCAGAGTGGCAGGCAGTGATTGTATGTGCGACAAGATCAACGAGCAGGGGTGGATTCTCTTCCGGGTTGGGGCCATGCCCAGGGGATGCCGGCGGTGAAGAGTATTCAGGGGCCGAGGACGACGGCGGTTCTGCAAAAAACGAGTAAGATATGAGCTTGGAAATACAATCCAGACTCGCTATCATAAGCTTCTCGTTCTTCGTCTCGCAGGCTAACCGAAGTGGTTCGAAGATTTCCTGTGGACGATCACCTCCCTGATTGTTGCGAATGAGCTCCAAAGCCTTCTGTGTACTCTCGCGTAATGGTGCGGAGCGCTTCGCATCCTTGGACGAAGCAATAGTTTCTAAAGCAGAAGATATTAGCACGACCGATACTGTGCTGTTACCTCTGCCAATTGTCAAAGAGCGCCTGTGTGTAGGTGACAGAGGTGAACGAGGAGATTTTGGTCGATGGAAGTCCCTAGGCATATTGTGCTGGGATTGGGAAGGAGACGGAGATTCTGGGGCTACAGGGGGTATGGTAGTGTCATTGGACGTGGAAGATTCGTGTGCGGGCGTTGATTTGGCGGGTGGTACAGGCGCTGAGTCTGGGTCAGACTCAGAATGATGAGCGTCCAAGGCCTCGTCCTGGTGGGGAAGTGGCTGCGAGGGAAGCTGAGGAACAGGTGCCGCAATAGTAGCACCAGATTCAGAAGAACCTTCAGATTCGGGAGCGGCAGGATCATGGCTTGCGAATTCCTCACGAGCCTGCGTATTTACTTCCTCCGGCTGATCAAGCTGCGTAACACCCGGCTCTTGAGGCCTGCTGTCTGCGTCGTCAACTACTTGTGAAATAGACGAGTGGATGACATGGCCGTTAACAGCATGATTCAGCGGTGGAGATGAGGGCAGAGGAATTTGAGCAGCATCAGTCTGTTCATCCATAGTGAACGACGGCGCTGCCGTGCCCGGTGTTGTTGAGCGCAATGGCAAGGGATATGTAATGTATGTAGGCCGGTGAGTGACCTGCGCGAAATTGAGATTCGTCACATGTCACGCGTCTTTTTTTGCCTCCCCCGACTCTCATCAGCAATGAGTTCCACTGTGCCCAATGGCGCTTCGGCTGCTGTCCTGTTACGTTCTGATCCTGTTCCTGACGACTCAGTCTCTGTCAAGGGTCCCAACTTTGAAAACCCTCTCTCTCTACAATCGTTCCTCAAAAGCTACGAACGCATAGGGTTCCAAGCAAATAGCTTGGGTAGGGCCATTGATATTGTGAATCGAATGGTGCGCTCACTCTATCATCCTATCATAGTCTCAAGATCTAATCTTGCTTCAGCGTAGCTGGCGTCTTTCCGATGAGCCAGTGACAGAGGATGAACCTGACCAGTATCGTTCTCCGCAAGTACGCGCCGAAACCCGATGTAATGTCTTTCTTGGTTATACTTCCAATTTGATATCTTCCGGGCTTCGCGAGGTCATCCTATATCTTGTAAAACACAAGCATGTAGCTGCGATTGTCACCACGGCAGGAGGTATTGAGGAAGATTTCATCAAGTGTCTCGGCCACACATATCTGGCAGATTTCAACCTGGATGGTGCCGATCTCCGCAAACGGGGCATGAATCGCATTGGAAATCTCATCGTTCCTAATGACAACTATTGCAAGTTTGAAGATTGGCTAACTCCGATTCTCGATGCAATGCTGGCAGAACAGAAGGAGACTGGGCAGGTGTGGACACCGAGCTCTTTCATTCGCAGACTAGGCAAAGAGATTAACAACGAGGAATCGGTGTATTACTGGGCTTACAAAGTGAATAGAGGCGAATTCCATGATCCATTAGTCAAGTTCTAAGAATGGTTCCCTTAGAACGACATTCCTGTGTTTTGCCCCGCACTTACGGATGGCTCGATTGGGGACATGATATACTTCCACTCTTTCCGGTCCCCAGGGCTCATCCTTGACATAGTTCAAGACATACGTGCTTTGAACGAAAAATCACGCACATCTAAAAAGGCTGGTATGATTGTGCTTGGTGGAGGGGTGTGCAAACATCAGATCGCAAACGCAATGCTTATCGTAAATATGACTTACTATTGTCGAATACTCAAAATTCTGATCATATCTCGCAGCGTAACGGCGCTGACTATTCAGTGTTCATTGTGAGTTGCAGATTCTGAGACTCACTATCCTGTCTTATCACACTCTCAAAGAACACTGGGCAAGAGTTCGATGGCTCTGATTCGGGCGCGCGACCAGACGAAGCTGTTTCTTGGGGGAAAATAAGAGCAGGCGCCGAATCTGTCAAGGTAAGGCGTTGACGTTCTGTATACGGACAAAATTCAATCAACTTTTGTGCAGGTGTACGCTGATGCTACTCTGGTCTTCCCCATGCTCGTAGCGGCAACTTTCGCGAAAGATACACAGACGTCATAGAGAGAAAGATGGCTACAAAAGATGCGTGATACGTGGATACAACGGGTTTTGAAGATGATACATGATGTCCGCCCTTGAGCACGCTATTTCTCATCTGATTTTGAGATTCAAAAGTACATCTAGTTAGAACCGGGGCACTACAAGGAAGAATTACGACTCACCGTCCTCCTGGATTTCTTTGGACCACAAAATAAGGTCGTCTTTCAGTAACTGCAATATCTGCAGCGAGTCTCGAATTGTCTGCGCTACGCCGGCGTCAGACAAATCTAGAGACATGATCGCGTCGTCAAAGGCACTTTTGGCCAAGTGACAAGCCCGCTCAGGACTTCTGCGAACGTCTGAATAACAACCTGTGAACTGGAAACCGTATCAACAGTATCGATCTACGTACCATGATAGAAAACTGCAAAGTTCAGCGCAAGACCGAGTCTAGTAGGATGTACAGACTCCAAAGTCGCCATAGCGTGCCTGTACGCGAGCTTATATGCAGTTAAAGACTCCTCTGCGTACCAATCACGTTCCGCTTCGTGAGCAAATTCGGCAAGATATCGATAATAATCTCCTTTCCTGTAACTCGGAGGTTAGATAAAGTAATGCTGAGAACGCGTGTCCCTGCACCCACATCTTCCAGTAGAACACCCGTTCCTCACCCTGTTTCGCAGCCGGAAGCAGCTGGCCATCGAGAAGATTTACAATATCTTTGCAAACATTGGATAACTCGCGTTCAATTTGCTTGCGCTCTTGCCGGATGAGTGTTAGCTGTCTGACCATAGTAGAAGAGCGAGAAGCTTGCATCTTCTCCAGTGTGTCGACAATACGCCAGCTGTTCCGGAGCGAGTTCGTAGTGTTCTTATATGCGACAGAGAGCAGATTCCGCTCGTCGCCGGTCAGTCTACCATCGAATTGGCTGACGATGATTTTGATCTGTGCAATGACATCTAAGAAATACACAGTAGTCAGAGATGCACAATTCATCAAACGGAACGAACTGACCTTCATATCGTTCCGCCTCTCCTGCTAGCTCGGCAATGAACAAGCACTCTGTTCTTGTTGGGCTCATGATTTAGCTGCCTATGAATGAAAGTCAGTGAACCGCAACATGAAAGAGCAGCGGACCCAGGGTATATAACACACCGTGCACATGCGGCGGAACAATGCTCACACATCATCCTTTTCAACCAGGCAGGGCAAGGGGTTCGGACGAGCAACGCAAGGCAATTGAACGTAGGTGTGAATAAGCAGTCAGAACTACCAATTTAGGTAGGGGTGCATCACCAAGTCTTCCGCGTCTTCCGCGTCTTCCGCATGTCATTTGTTGCATGGTCTAGAAAATAGAAAATATGATGTATGAACCACTCTTGAAAGGCTACTACAACATATTTCTAAGCCAAATATACATCCATAATGCTAGCAGACTTCAATACCCCTACTCCCGTCTAATGCTACGAAGCATATAATTCAATCTTTCATGAACTTCCTGAGGACAGTTCCGAACACATTTACAGCTTTCTTGAGCTCGTCGAACTAGACACCAGTAGTTCAGTATGAAATCAATTTATGTGGAGAAAAGTCCTCACGTCAGAGTTACTGAAACTGATACGGAAGTGACCATGTCCTTCCGCTTCGTCCGAAACAGGAAGGGCCGAGAAGAAATTGCCTTGAAATATCGTAAGAGACAGATCAACCTTGAAAAGAAAATTCTCTGACCTGGACCAAACAGAATACCAGCTTCAGCAAGCTCCGTCCAGAGTTTAAGTTCTAGTTGCTTGTAGCCAAGACTGGCAAACGAAGGATGAGTCTCCAGATGAAGCTCAATCTTAAGAGTACACGTTAGCGGATCTTCCATGCCTTTGGAGAAAAACTTACCCAAAGGAACATGCCAGATGTCGGCGGTACGAAGCTGAAAAGGGGTTTAGAATAAGCGGAATCCTTCTCACTCAAGGGAACGAAGCTGCGTTGAGGCTTGAGAGACGCATGGTAGACCATAGCACCGGCACGATAGCCTTGAGTCGCAATCGAAGGTTGCAGATGAAACTCGTCTGCTATGCAGTCGATGAAATAGTCTCGTCGCTGCTTATACTGCCAGCGGAGGGCTGTAAACGTTCATCGACATTAGAACGTACCGACATGAGAAGCAGGGGAAATACCTTTGAGCCATCTGAGGTAGCCTGTGTATTGCCATTTCATGAGCAGCGAAGTCACAGAGAGCTGAGACAATGGTTTCTGTTAGACAACGCATATCAAACTTTCTCTCTGCTCACTTGAGTAAAGCCACAGGGCGCCTGAGAAGAGGTCTCCGCAGCACGTTCCAATCTCTCAGCAAACATAGGATTACAGGTGAACCATCCCAATCGACAACCTGGGGCAACAGTCTTTGAATAACCATCAATACTTCTAATAAGGTAGCGACAAAGAAATACGCCAAACCTTCGAGAAAGTGTCGAGACGAATAACTCGCCCTTGGTAGTCAAACCTACAAGAAAACAACATGAGTAAAACTCTCGCAGTTTTGAACTATGTCTACCTCAAATAACTAGGTGCCAAGTGCGCAATGTAATGATCATCATCCTCGTCGGAGGCATCTGACTCCCTGGCGCGTTCTGTCTTGGGGATGTATGAGCCTTGTTGAAGGAAGTAATAAGGATCGTCCTCGACGACGATGATATCTATTCAAATAAGACAAATATCACAAACTGGAGAAATTAGCAACTGACCATATTCGACACAGATCGCATAGATTTCCTTCTTCCTTTGAGCACCCATAGTCTGAATAGTCATAAGCCTCAACAAAATGAGTAAGATCGATTTACTCACCGCGCCTGTGGGATTTTGGCCGACTGGGACCGTATACATGACATGAGGTCTACGAGCCAAGGCAGAAATAGATATTATGCGCGCTTGAGACGAATAAATAAACTTACCGAGGCATGCCTCGCGCGACTTCGTCCCAATCCTCAAGGACAGTGCGCAAAGCCGTGCTGCTCATACCTTCGCCATCCATAGCCACAGGTACCGGTGTGACTCCGAAAGGGAGAGCGCTCTAGAGTGAGTGCCCATCAGAAGCAGGCGTAACAAAAGTCGTACGAAACGAACCGCCATGGCACTCGGATACGTCCATTCTGAGACTATGACTCCTTCGCCCCGATTGAATAAGGTAAGCACTGTCTTTGACCATGCGTCGGTATTGCCGGTGTGGATTAATGTAGTCCAGTTTCCGTAAGCTGGCTGATATACTTTCTCCACGAACTCGTTGAGCACCTCCTTAAGCTGTGGAAGTCCAGTCGCCATGCCTATAATTCTGGTAATCAAAAGCTGCGTTCAACATAAGAGAGATCTTTACCATATTGCAGTCCACTCTCCAAGTTCAAATCCCCAGGATTCTTGGCGTATTTGTCCACAGAGAACGACAGAGTCCTTTCCTTAGAGTTTGAACGAGAAAACAGTTTCCACAACCAAGAGAGGGATGATTCATCCTCAGTGGATCTCAAAGGAAAGGAATCCGGCACGAGTATGTTGCTAGAAACCGAAGAAAACGGGAAATAAGCTGCGTTGGGTAACCCTGTTCAAGAACTTTGTTGGCCCATGATTTCAGTGTTTTCACAAGATAAGAAGATTTACCTCCTGCGAGGCTAATCAATCCGGGCTTTCCCATATACTTCTGCAGCCCTTTGAGAGGCGAGGTCTGGCGAGCACGCGAGATGGCCGACAAATGGTGCGACAGGTCTATAGCATCTGAATATTTCTCGCTGCTCATGGTGGGTAAAGGACAAGAAAGATAAGCAATAGTGGGAGGGGCAGGCAGTACAGTAAGCAAGACATATCATCGTACTTACTAGGGTCGGGGTTCCCATTCACTGATAAGTGACTCAGCCGACGGCCATGTTGTCATGACATAATCCGAATTTGAAGAGCATTTCCTGGCGAGATACGCACTCGAGTTTCGTCCGTTAGCATCGAAAAATGGCTCAAAATGCCAGGTATAGGACGTAAGAGTGGCAGTATGAGATGTAAGAACTTTAATCTGGATTCTGCTCGTGAAAGCGATCGTAAGACGGAAAGCTTAAGCTTAGATGGTATTGACACTGCTTACGTAGTATGAAAACGGGACCCAGATCCTCCGGCAGGCATGAACTGCCCCAGGCTGCTTACATACTCAAATGCTGGGTAGCGCTGGGTTACGGTACTGTAGCCTACTTGGTTAGACTTTGCGTGGGGTCGTATAATAGGTCCAGCAGGGTTGGAATTCTACATCTCAACCCTGGAAGCTGATGAAATGAAGCCCTTAGTCGAATGAAAACCCCGTAATCATTTGGCACATTATAACCGAGTAGAAGCTATGAACAAGATAAGGCCAACAAGGACGTCTATCTGATCGTGTTCGACGCAACTCCCCTCCCACTCATTAAGCCATACTTCGCTCGCTCGTTACGTCGCATCTTGCAAGGACGATAAAGGGCGTCGCAAAAGTTGGTTACCTGTGTGAGATTTAATGACATGAAGCTATTTAAAATTGGACACTAGAAACCAACCTTGAGGGAAGCCGCTCAGCATCCTAACAAGAAGCGCGATGGACGCGAACGTCCGAAGGTTGCCTGAACGCTGGGAGGCCTGGTGAAGTCTGCAAGAAAAGTCTTTAAAAACCACACCTTCTGAGTGTCTCGCTGTGGTACTGACCCTCAAGTCCAAAGGCCTTTAGATCACTATGGGGGAGGGATGGCGATGAATATGCTCGTTAACGTCCTTTTATGTGTGAAATTGACGCTTGTAGTTAGGCGGAAGCTTAACTGATGCCTGTTCCGTCAAGTGACTCGTCGCGCCATGATCGATAGGAGATAACGGTCATCGCCATCGCAGATTCCAGAACGACAATTGGCATGTATAGATTCAATGATCCGGGTCTTGTGAGCCTACTATGCCTTGTGGTATGTAGAGACGGCAACTTGCAGGCACGATGATCCTCGTGCAACGAGATACCAGGGAGACTCCTGGAGACTCGCGGGATGAGGTTTGTTTCTTGAGTAGACGCAGACATCACTGGAGAGGACCGTTGATGGGAGCTCTCTCGCCACTTTGTTTACAGGCTGTCTCGGATAGGATAGACATTACCAGATGTCGAAGCTAGTGGCATGAATATGACGCAGGTGGCGACAGCATATTTCGAGTATTGCAGGTATGTATACAGTAGCACTGTAAACGAATTTTTCAGTTGTGATGGTTTTTCTCCGAGTTATAGGAGAGTGTGCCAAACCAAGCCAAATACATCACAGCCGCTTGCGGTGAGAATCCTCCAGACTCCATCATAATTACTTTTTGTCGCTAAACGACTTACCCACTTCTTCATAGGAGGAGGCAGAGACGTTCAGTGGATAGTGATAGCTGGAAGAGGGCGAAGCGAGGTGCGTTAGTCTGTGTGCTGGCATTAGCGTGTTGATGTGTATCACATTTTTTTCATCAGACAAGCAGAAGTTTGGTATCGAGCATGGCGTATCAGTTTTCTAGGAAGGGTTGTTATAAGTGTGGCAACCGTGCGCTGCTTTCTCTCTGAAAAATGGTCGCCTTCTTACAGACCTTGTAGTCGGCCACATAGCTGAGAGCTGTTCCTCAGAACAGCGACTTTGCTACAATTGCCGACAGCCGGGGCATGAGTCCTCTGCTTGCCCCTCTCCCAGAACGGTTTCTACGAAGCAGTGCTACTCTTGTGGTGGTGTGGGGCATATCCAAGGTATGAATGTTTGTTAACATTGTAACGACTTCAACTAACAAATTTCGTAGCCGAATGCCCCAGTTTGAGGATTCAACAAGGGAATAATCAGAAGTGCTACGTATGTTATGTTTATTATTAAAGTCTTAGCCATTCTTATCGGTGATAGAATTGTGGTCGTTTTGGTCATATTGCGCGCACTTGCCAGAATGGTGCTGGGGGCGGCGGTGCGTTCGCCTCGCGCGCTCCTCCACCGGGTCGTGCTCTCAACACCTCGACTTTGCCCCCGGTGAAATGCTACCGTTGCGGTGGTCCAAACCATATGGCAAGGTATGCTCCGCTTCCTTGCTGTTTCATTTTTATCCTGTATATTCATTGCTTTCAGGGATTGCCTTGCCGCACCTGGTACGAGCGTCACTGATGCTCCGACGGGTCCCTCTGCGGCTAACAAGAGCAAGACTTGCTACAAGTGCCAGCAGGAAGGACATGTAAGCTTTAGTTCTTGAGTCACTGGTGTTGGTGATTTGCTCAAGCTTTGTTCCTTTAGATTGCGAGGGACTGCCCCGAGAATGCTGAATTTGCCCAGTAATGCTGAATCTGGCTGTGAACGATTTTAGTTTTAAATAAGTACTTGCTAGGCTTGCCGCTAGGTATTGCTAGAAATCCAACGAGTTGTGTCTTATCTATATATTATTCGTGTATGTCGTGATTAGGGTGAGGGTCGCTACGACTATTGTGAGAATGAGCAAGACCATCTTTCAAATCTACGACACGGTCATCACGGTCATCAGCCAAAGCATACTAATACATATGCATGCGTTTCGTTCACCACCTTCCCAGGTCTTCCTCTTATCACTTTCGTTCACTTAGAAGCTTCTTTTCTTTTCCACCTTTGCCTTCGCTCCCTAATGCTGCTCCTCAGACATATCGTGAGCAGAAGATATTGCAGTACGTACAACTCATTCGACTCTGATGTATCTTTACAAACAACTTGACCTCATTTTAAGCTACAAGCAACATGAACTTTTCGAGATTGTAGCGAACGTGTCCTCTTATCCCCAATTTGTTCCATTCTGTACTGGTTCGCGTATCCTGGGTACGGTCGTGCGGAGTGATTCGAAGCCATACTCGATGGAAGCAGAATTGACGGTTGGATTCTTGCCTTTCAATGAAAGCTACGTTAGTAGAGTAACTTGCACTCCGTTTACATCCGTCGAGGTACGTCTTCAGTTTGGTCCTTGTTGTCAATGTCTTGGAATTGACACTCATCTCAGGCTGTTGCTTCCTCATCTACGCCGTTGTTCAAAAGTTTGACCACCACTTGGTCCTTCAAGCCTGTGTCGTCGCAAACTGCGCCTCAAGTAGACGATAGAAATAATTCACGGCATCGTTCTGTGTCTGAAGAATCCACGCTAGTGTCGTTGGACTTGTCTTTCGCTTTTGAAAACCCGATTCATGCTGCAGTGTCCTCGGCTTTTTTCGGGCAGGTTTCAAAACAGATGGTCAATGCTTTTGAAGAGAGATGTCTGCAAGTTTATGGTCGTAATAGAGCGTAGGTTTATAACCTGGCTAAGGACTAGGAAGTCCAAAAAATGCAAGGTCTAATCAATGCAATAGTCTATTTCACTCGACAGCCGAGATAGATATTTCATTACATAGTATGAATAAAATTACCCTAATGCAAACGTCTCCCATAAGTTTTAATCTGCGTGTCTATATACTCAGCCTTCGATCTTTTTCTCCGCTTCTTCGACACTCCATGTAACCCGCCAAAAGAAGTCGCTGACTGTGCGTGCAGCACGTCCTCTAACTTGGGATCCGGAATGTCGTTCGGAGTATGCCCCGGAACCAACCTCCAGCGCCACTCTGCTCGGTCGAGCATATCAGTGGGGATGGAAACCTGCTCCTCCCCCTTGTTCTTGTTCCTAGGGTACTTGACAAGGTCTAGACGAATGCCGTCGCGATCTGGAATACCTTGCTGCATATAAATCTGTTGCACCTCGCCCATTCTTGCCATTTCTGGGAGCACTGTCTTTTTTAAGAACCTGTAGGCAGCCTTTCTAAATTCCAGAGTCACACTCGAGGAAGAACGACTCACCTCATCGATCGTATAGGGTGACACAAATGCGGAGGTGTTTTTACCCCGCCAATGTGTATATTTTTCACGGTCGGAGGAAGAAACTCCTCCTTCTCTTTTGCTTGTGGGAACAGTTCGTGAACACGGTGGTATATATCTTGTATGCGGAGACCTGTCGTGGGATGTGGCTCGAGGACAGTATGAACCATACTTCGTACATGCTGGGTTGTAAATCTGATAAACGTCTTCGCTCTCTTGAGCGAGGCCATGAGTTTCTAAGTACAGGTGGTCCTGGTCATAATTGTGATTCGCAAGTGACACAGATCATAGATGTCACACTCACGTGCTCACGTGAAGTGGGCCGTCACGGAGCGTCACGGTCCTGAAGTTCGGCCCGGCATTTCTCTGTAAGTACAATCCTACTGCTTACTACAGTACGGCAGGCTGTCAACTCGCGGGTCGCAATAACGTTCAAACCAATTTGTGGAAGATCCAGAAAAATTATGTGGCATGCTGCGGCTGCTGCGGTTGCATTTATAAAAAGCAGCGGAACGTTCGGGGCTGCCAGCTTGGGGAATGGCCCACCCGGTCAACATTCAGCCGATAAATTAATTTTTGTTGTGATATGCTACAACCTATTACAACTTATTCTTGGGGATTCTCGCTGTGAATCCTATCCTCGGAAAATGGCAACGGAAAACACCAGCGGTTCCCTGTACTTCGATAACGAATTCTTCTTGGTTTAGAGCAACCAATTTCCCAGTGGTAGCGAACTTCGCTCCTGACATGCATCTTCAATATGCGGCAAGCAATTAGGAACTAGAGAAACGGCGTACCTGTGTTATCAGAACCTATGCTCACTAACTGCTCACGTTTCAATCCAAGCCTAGTGGCCTCTACGGCGTCAAAGCCGACAGCATCGTAAGACTCATATGGGGAGGAGGCAATTAGACTTGCTGCTAGTTCGCCCGAGATCAGTTGCGGGGCTCCAAAATCCTTTCTCAGAGTCGAGAGGTGTTTATTCATGCGGGCAAGCCACTGAGAGAATGTAACCAGTGTGCTACATAAGTGATAACAAAGACGACGCAGGAATTTATGTACCTTCAAAACATAAGGGATCTTTGAATCATCGAAGAGTGTTTCGGCAGTGCGGAAAGACCGAATCCAATTGAATAGGAAGTGAACGGCGACGTCCGCTAGACTGGGTAATTCTGTATCAAATAACCACTCTCGGTTATCTTCAAGTTGTTCATTGATGAGTGTCTGCATGAAAAGTCAGGGGTCAAAACTTAGTTACTATTAGAGAATAGGCTTTTTGAAATGGGACCTACCAGGTGTGCAGACAAGGCACTTAAGGATTTCCCTCGAGATGCGACCATATCTTGAACATTTATAGGACCCATAAGCTAGAGAGAAGCCTTAAGGATGATTCTTCAAAGCTGACAAGCGAAAGGTTACCGAGGATCTGTCTTCGATGAAAGAAGCTGGCATCTTCTCCCAGGGAAGAAGAGCTGGGGGTAGGGACCACAAAACAGTATCCGCGTAATGTTTGCAGAAAGCCTTCAAGAGACCAGTTTCTGGGCTACCGCCATGTTTCTTTGGAGGGAAGATGGTTCCAAAATGGCCTCTGGAAGCAGGGAAACGTCGCTCCAGTGCCGACGCAATGAGACTGCAAGGCTTTGAGCAGAAGAGCTTGGGACGAATAGCTAAGCATACCTAGAATCGCAGTAAATATCGTTCCCAATGGCGAGTATAGGAATAAGACGATATGTTAAGCCGAGAAGGTTTGTGATCTCGGGACGAGGGAGAACTGGTGCGACCTGTATGTAATTGTCGGGTTCGAGTACTGGGAGCAACGATTTCAACCTACATTAACCTTTCGATGCGGTATGTTCTTGAGCAACAAGACATTGTCAATCTTGACAGAGACGGGAGAGGCATCATATCTGATGACGGGTTAAGCAGGGTTGCTGAAACAAGTTAACGGAAACTGTACTGGCCGGTAGAGTATAACGCTGGGCGGCGATGCCATGATGTGATCTGAGAAAGGACAATTGGTTTTAATTATTTTACTATATATACATGTGAAAGCAACAAATACCCGAACTGAACGAAAATTCCCATGTAGTTCGACAGATGACTAGGAAAGAATTAGAATTGAGTATTTCAAGGGAAAAGCAGTGAGACTTGAAGCAGTGGTACTTACAATGCGTCTGAGGAAGAGACGTAGAGGTTTCGAGTATATGAGAGGCGCAGTCAATAATTAAAGCTCTGTTGTCGGCTGCAGCGGGGCGCTCTCGGAGTACGCCGAAGAAGCGGTGCACAGCAACATTGCCTCGTTACCCTTTTACAGCTCATAACACTCTCTCCAGACTTTCTCTCTCATTTTACTCCTTCGTCTTTTTCCACGTCCAGCTATCTTTCTTCTTCCCCTTTAACGTCTTTCACGCTCATCTCAGCCGTCAAATACAATGGACGGTCGTCCTCCTCTCCGCTCTGTCTCTTCTCATAACAGCAATTCTACTGAGCCCTATGGCGACCCTTTCGCTGATCGTCCTCGCCAGGCCCAGTTTGTAGAACCTGAGCGTCCATATCACAATAGCGACTCTGCCATGCCACGACCGTTTGAGAGCACGACATCACTTCCTAACGAGTTTGGAACTTTTGAGGAGGACGAAGACTACGTGGAGAAACAACCCTTAACTGCTGGTCAGAATTTCAGTGGAGGTTTCTATCCTCCGTGAGTTTATTCAGCTACTTTTGACTGCCCCTTCAGCAGCCACTCATTCGCGCTTGCTTTCACCAGCTCTGTGGACCCCAATTCATTTGGTGATCCATACGGCGGCCGACCTGCGTCTACCGTCTCTTCGTCCACCGGCGGTGTCGATAGCGCCTGGCGTCGTCGGCAAACTATCAAGCGTGGTGTGACGCGTAAAGTCAAGTTGACAAAGGGAAATTTCATTGCAGAATACCCTGTGCCAACTCCCGTTTACAGTGCGGTAGAAGCAATGTATTCTTCTACCAACACAACTGAGTTTTCGTAAGTACTCATGTTTCATCGCCGCACAATCCCCACTTACGATTACCGCAGGCACATGCGATACACTGCTGCCACCGTCGATCCTGATGAATTCAATGAAGCTAACGGTTACTCCCTTCGGACCAAGATGTATAACCGTGAAACCGAGCTTCTCATTGCGGTCACCTCTTACAACGAGGACAAGACCCTTTATGCACGAACGTTGCATGGCGTCATGCTTAATATACGCGATATCTGTAAGACTAAGCAATCCAAGTATTGGCGTCGTCAAGCAGAAGAAGGTACACCCGCATGGCAAAGGATTACAGTTGCGTTGATCGTTGATGGTCTCGAGCCCATGGACAAGAGTGTCTTGGATATCCTCGCCACCGTTGGTGTTTACCAAGATGGTGTGATGAAAAAGCAAGTTGATGGCAAAGACACTGTTGCTCACATTTTTGAGGTGAATACCGTTGTCTTCATCGGAATAAAGTATGCATCTGATGATCATTTACGTTGCTTAGTATACAACTCAGTTGTCGGTCGACGCCTCACCCCAACTTGTGCTTCCCCAAGCCAACGATCCTACAAATTTGGTACCTGTACAGATCATCTTTGTTCTCAAGGCGAAGAATCAAAAGAAGATCAACTCTCATCGATGGCTGTTCAACGCCATCGGACGGATGCTGAATGTACGTATCGTCATTCATCTATTGATCTACCAATTCAACAGTTCAACAAAATACCTCATAGCCCGAAGTATGCGTTCTCATTGATGCGGGTACCAAACCTGGTCACAAGTCTATCTACTACCTTTGGGAAGCGTTCTATAATGACCCGAATCTCGGTGGTTGCTGTGGTATGTCTGAAAAGCCTTTCTTGCTCTCGTAACATGCTTAGCTCGAGTCGTCAGGTGAAATTCACGCTATGATTAAGGGTGGAAAGAAACTTCTAAACCCTTTGGTCGCTGCCCAGAACTTTGAGTACAAGATGTCGAACATTCTCGGTGCGTTAGCCTTATCTACATCTGCTAGCATTTCATTTGACTGGAACCTTATTGTTAGACAAGCCCCTTGAAAGTAGTTTTGGCTACGTCTCAGTGTTACCCGGTGCCTTCTCAGCTTACCGTTACCGTGCTATTCTGGGAAGGCCGTTGGAGCAGTATTTCCATGGTGATCATTCCTTAGCTGATCGACTGGGTCAGAAGGGTATCTACGGCATGAACATTTTTACGAAGAATATGTTCTTGGCAGAGGACCGTATCCTCTGTTTCGAACTAGTTGCAAAGAAGAACGACCGATGGGTGTTGGCGTATGTCAAACCTAGCAAGGCTGAAACTGACGTGCCGGAGTCCGCTGTTGAGTTGATTGGTCAACGTCGGCGTTGGTTGAACGGTTCATTCGCTGCTTCAGTGGTAAATTTAACTCCGCGTGTTAAACGGTCTTCCTGTTGATGTTATTTTTAGTATGCACTTGTCAATTTCTTCCGCTTCTACCAGTCTGGCCATGGCATTATTCGGATGTTCTTCTTCCACATCCAAGCTCTGGTATATCTGTCCTTTGCTTTTTGAATTCTCGGGCGCTCACAAGCTTTCCAGTATAACATCTTCTCGCTTGTCTTCTCCTGGTTCGCTCTCGCCAATATCTGGCTTACGTTCAGTATCATCATCGACCTGCTTCCTGGCCTCACTCCTGCCATTAATATTTTTGGTACTGCAACAGTGGTATGTATCACTTGTGATTTTTGGTATGCCCTTGTTCACAGTATCGCAGACGTACTGGGTCAATCTTGCTCTCAAATGGCTGTATCTAGTGTTCCTGGCTTTACAGTTCATCTTGGCTCTGGGTAATCGTCCAAAGGGAGAACGTGCAGCGTACACTATCACATTATGGTAAGTTCTTTGGTGTACCAACATTATCACGTCTCGTCTGACCACGAAACTCTTTCCAGGGTATTTGCCGTCCTCGCTCTTTATCTTTTGGTCTGTTCCTTCTGGCTGACAATCAGAGCCTTCATCGTTAGTATCCACCCCATGTCCAAAGTGTCCAGCCCCCTCTAACTGACAAAACTGCAGGAACTTCCTGCCACGATCAAGGCCGACAATGGAAGTGTCGTCAAGCTCTTTGAAGGTCCTGTCGGAGCGCTGATAGCTGCTATGTTGTCCACGTTTGGTGAGTATGATCCGTTTGCAGTGCGATATATTTGCTAAGCTTGGTCGTTTTTAGGTATCTACATTTTCGCCTCGTTCTTATACGTGAGTGTGCTGTGTTCTTGGAGTGAACGAGTTTCGTTAAACGCTCTCTAGCGAGACCCTTGGCACATGTTCTCGTCCTTCCCTCAATATCTGTTGCTTGCGCCTAGCTTCACCAACGTGCTCAACGTCTATGCGTTTTGCAATTTGCACGATGTAAGACTCGTTGAGCTCTTGTTTCCGTTAAGATCTGGTAATCATTTTTTTCAGGTTTCTTGGGGAACCAAGGGTAGTGATAAAGCTGAAGCGCTTCCCTCCATCTCTTCGAAGAAGGCTAAAGACGCCGACCATGCTGTTGTGGAGGATACTACACGGGTACAAGAAGACGTCGATGCGGCTTTCAAGGAAACTGTCACTCGTGCAATCACCAAGATTGAGGTGAAGGAAGTCGTCGAGAAACCCACCATGGATGATGAGAATAAGACCTTCCGTACTCGTTTGGTTGCTTTCTGGATGTTGTCAAACGCGACGTTGGCCATTGCCATTGAGAATATCGGTGGTATAACGGTGAACGAAACCGCGGAGGAGGCACAGGCAGATGAAACTGCACTTCATCAGAAACAGAATATCTACTTCCAAGTTATCCTGTACTCCACTTTCGTCTTGTCGTTCGTGCGGTTCTGCGGCGTAAGTGTCTCCTTTTAAATCGCATAACCTTGACTCTAAAAGTATCTGTTCTAGTGTCTCTTCTACTTCTTCAAACGCAACCTGTTCCGGTGGTGCCGCAGGAACTAACTTCTTGTACTCATTTCACCCTCTCATGCTTTGGATTGCAACCATGAACGGACATTTTATTTGCTGTCGTTCCTAATTCTCGGTTTTCTTTTTGCGCAGCATCTCTCCCATATTATTGACAATTTCTAGTATTGGTATCATCTTCGCGTAGTGGAGGGGTATCCCCGAAAAACAACTATGATATTATCGTCTTCATAAATCGAAGACTTTATACCACGTCTTTGCTGGATCTGATGCATCGCGTCTGTAGTATATACTAGGAATACATTCCAGCATATTCATTTCTGTCATCGTTATGAGGCGTCGATCTCCGGAGATGCGATTCATCATCCGAAAAGAGGTCGGAGGTCAATCTTTCAACTAATTCCCTATCAATAGTCCAATCCTGTCCGAGTATCCTGAATAATTCATCTCTAGAACTCTGATCGTCCGATGTTCTAGGTTCCTCTGTGGTTACCTGCTCCTGTTCGACGAGACGGTGGCGGCAGATAGGGCAAGAGTTGTTCTGCACACTGGTCAGTATGTTAATGCACGATTGACTTTGGGTGTTCACTCACTCCTTCATTAATCCACCTCGTAATACTATCAATGCAATTAGCCGATGTATTTACGCCGGGGATGTGCGATGCGATAAGTACTTACTCTCTGCGACAGAAGATGTGTCCACACTGCCAATGCTGAGATAGCTTAGTTACTCCTAACTCTTCGAGAGGATGAGCGGGGGAGTCCATAGCCTCAGCGTGCTCTTCCTCTGCTAGCAGGGCCAAGAGAGGTGTAAAGCAAATCGGGCAAACGGAATCTGAATCAAGTGGTGTTCAGTCAATCTCGTCACAAGAGTGTCTAACCCTACCTTGGTGACCTAAAGCAATTACTTGTGCCTCATCAAGTCTAGGCAGATTTCCCAAGATTTGTGATTTTTCCCTGTGAGGGACTTTAGAATTCAGCTTGTATTGTCAAAGGTGAAGCCACCAAAGCACACAACTGATGAGACAGTTGACCAGTAGATTGACCGAACGTTAGCTGCGTTAGAACGGAGTCTCTGATGCACTCTCTCAGCTCTGGAAGTCGAATGACTCGAGGCAGGCTCACGTTGTTTCGGGGCGATTAGCCATGTCGGAATATTTGACAGCCACTAATCTTTGTTACACCAACGCAGAGCCTAGCCTGAGAGGGCAGAGGAAAGAGGACTCGTACAGCGCCCGCGACGCGTCACTGGATTATCGTGTGAAATGGTCATGCGGTTTCGTAAATAGTACAACATACAAGTTACAAAGACAGAAAACGAACAAAGACAACAGAAAGCAAGAAACATATGTAGAGGATGCACACTGGATGCGTGTAAAGTGTGAAGAGGTGCCTGCCCAATTCAACAAATACTCTGGCCCAGTCACTTAGAACGGATTCTCGTCATCGTGCTCGACATCCATAGAGTTCTTTGTTGTTTCTTCAGGAGAAGCGTCGTCCTCGACATCGACGTCACTGCTATTCTCCTCCTTCGGTGCAAAGAGTTGAACAGGTTTTGTGGTCCTAGATGTAATACAGGTTTACTAGAGCCAGACATGTATATGACGAACACGTACTTGGAAAAGTGCTTTTTCTTCGCAGCAGATAATTTCTGGGTGCAAGGTGTCATCAAATTATCAGTCGGAGAGTGGTAGGCGGCATTGCTGCTCTCATGTATCAGCAATTCGAGGTCAATGCTACTGAAGTGGGATGCGTACTTTGTCTTCGCCATTTTTTTCGCCAGTAGTGCCTTGGCCCCCATGCCAGGTACCTGATTGACTACATTGCCCAAAGGCGCTTGAGGCACCACGACATGGGCTGCATGAGAGGGGTTGTGGAGTGGCTGAATAGGTGCAGAGGCAGGAGAGTCATTTGGAGTGGTTGTAGAGGACATCTCAGTGGAAAATTACGAAGGAAGTAGAGAGAGAGGAAAGCAGAACTGACAGTCGATGAGAGAGAACTCAGCACTGAGCAGAATCTGTAGCGTTTCAATCTCAACATCACGTGGTCGTTCCTCTAAGAACAGTGACAGTAACGAGTCACGCGAGGTCACGCGCTGTCACGCGTCATGAATACATCGGGCCTCAGAATTTCTGACATTAGAGTTTGAAACGAAGACCCAGCCCTAACCATGACTAGGAGCAGCTTCCTTCTTCTCCCTTCAGAGTTAATACTCTTCATCCTCAGTGATCTCGACTATGCAAGTCTTCTGCGTTGCACAGAGGTGGGTATTTTGCTGAAGGATGATGAGTAGATAATGATCTTGCTATAGGTATGCCGTTCTTTGCACTCAACCATAACAAACACTTTGCTCTTTCGATACGCAACAAAACTTGCTGTAGCTGGAATGGTCGATGGCTCTCATGGCCATACTGTCATGGCTACACGTCTTCAAAAGCTGGAAGCTCATCAAGATGCTTGGAATGATTTAGCATGGACCGACAAACATACGTTTTCGATCGCGTCTATACGGCTTTGGGAGCTTATAGGAGGTGTACTCGGCCTGTATCACGCAGAAAGAAATACCTTTCATTGCATATCAATTCCATCTCAATATCGTGGGATCGAATATAGAGAATGGTCTCTCGAAGGAATTGAAATTCAAGTAGAAGATTTCACATTAGATCCTTCTAGGGATCTTTTGGTCGCAGTTAGTAAGAAGAACGTAAGGTCCGTCTGTTCCTCAGTCGTGTATACGTCTTGGTTGCTTATTTCAACCTAGCGAAGGGACCGTGTTTCAGGCTCACGTCTTGTCTCTATCGTCTGGGAAACTACATCCACGGGCATCTACTGCGATAATGGAATTGCGCACACGGGCCCCTGACGAGAGCTGGGGTTATGATATACGCGTTTTTGACCAGCATCTGGCCATCTTGTTTACCCCAATTGAAATAGGCGAATCCGAGCTCGCCATATGGAATTGGGAATCTGGCTCGATAATCGCGGTCGGTTCATTTTAATGTAGCCTTGTTGATCGCTGACTATGACTTGTTCAAATCAGCATTTCGCTAACGCGGACTCCTTCGCCTTCCTCTCGAGTCATCTGATTATGCTGAGCTGCGTCTCCCCGCAAGACACAGGTACTGTCGCTGAACTCATTCTGTTAGAGTTACATGAAGTTCAATCGGAAACATGCCGACTTTCATTGCTTCTCCCTTCTCCTGGATCCGACTTTGACATATACGATGTATCAATCTTCTCGGAACCTCCGCCTGCTTCCCAGGATACTCGGTGGTCGACTACGAATGCCCCGTTCACTACGTCCCCACATGATCGCCTGTTCGTTGTCAATTACCGGATGTTCAACGGGCAACGTAATGAGGAAGAGACATACGCTCTATTCGTACCCCTTTCAGTCTGTCTTCATCATTTCAAAAGAAAACAAGAGAAGCCAACTGCAAATGTTGTAATACCTTGGGAGGAATGGGGCCCTCAAGGAACACGCATGCTAGCCGTGAACTTCTCCGACGTCTGGGTTTGTTACGTCCACGGTATGAAGGCCATCTTCTATGAACCTGCTCCTCAGGAGTTTCGTTTGTTGGATTTTCATCAGCTGGGCGTCCGACATGATATAGCAAGAGGTCTTCGACGTGAAGGCACCGTATATTATACCGACCCCACTACAATTGGAGAGGCAACAGCTGCATTCGACCACTGCCCTGTCACGACTAGTTTGCCGTTTCGAATCCGAACTGGTGTTTTACCTGTCAAATCTATTGAAGCAGTAATGTTGAGCGAGGACGCAATAGTTGCAGTGACCGTGTGTAGCACTACTGCATATTTGCCTCAATTTTGAATACTGACGGAAATTGCGCCAGGAGAGTGACGATGCGCTAACAGTGTTCTCGTTCTAATCCAAACTGATCACCGCCGCGACGAAACCTACGACTGCGATTTATTTTAGATCTAGACTGGTTGGGCCACCGGTAGCAACAAGTTTAATGATATCGAGCCCGCGTATGCACTTAATTCAAAGACAATTGAAGATGTTGATGTGTGATGATGGTTCCGACTTCCTGACGCTATTCAACGAATTATGTACATGAAAATTGCGGCTGAATGTCACGGTAGTACCGAGCAATTACGTGCGACTGTCAATTAGTTATGGGTTCTGATATAGGCTCCGAGTGCTGTGCCTTGTGTCACTCGCGACTCTTTCTCCGCAGGCTTGAAAATGGAGGTGAATACGGACCGAGTGAAGGTCATGAGAACTGGACAGAAGAAGAAAGATTAGAAGTCGAGTAAGGGTGAAAATATAAAAAATTCGAACAAGTAATAAGCTGGCAACCGTGGGGACCGCGACTGACGATAGCGCTAGGATCTTTACTTACTCTATACAACGTATTTATACTCCTCTTCCACCGTTCAACGTTCGTCCTTTTCAGGCTCATCATTGACGCTTGCGTCTTTTGCTTCCGTTTCTTCTGTTTCTCTCCCTCTCTTTCTACAGTATGGCGCCCAGTGAGAACCTGAAGAAAAGAAAAATCGCTGTTCTTGGTTCTCGTTCAGTTGGTAATGCTGTTGATACCATATCTCGATTCCGCGTTGCTCATCTCCATTGCAGGGAAGTCCTCCCTTGTCATTCAGTTCATTGAAGGCCAATTTGTCGAATCTTATTATCCCACTATCGAAGACACTTTTACCAAGAGTGTAAAATATCGCGGTGCTGAGTATGATTGCGAGGTGATAGATACTGCGGGCCAGGTGAGACTTGTCACACGATACTGCCAGTTCTTGCTACTGACTTGCGTGCAGGACGAATTCTCCATTCTCAACTCTAAGCATGCTATCGGAATACATGGTTATGTCCTGGTCTACTCTGTTACATCTCGAAGCTCTTTTGAAATGGTCCAAGTGGTCTATGACAAGATTATCAACTTCTGCGGAGTTACGGACATACCTTGTGTTATCGTTGGTTCGAAAGTCGATCTGGAAACAAGGTATGCTATTTAATCTACTACTTAGAATGAGGCGCTCAAGTTCCGATCGGATGGTGTGCAGTAGGCAAGTGACCTTCCAAGAAGGTGAAAGCCTCGCCAAAGAAAATAATGCTGCTTGGGTTGAGACAAGCGCGAAGACGAATCTTAATGTTGGTATGTACCATGTCCTATATTATCTCCGACTTGTCTGTGCTCACTGGATTAATCAGGTAAGGTGTTTGAGGTGAGCGCACGATCTCGATTGTCGCTTCCAAATGCTGATAATCATTCCCCCTTCAGCTATGTCTCGCTGAAATAGAAAAACGGGCGCCACACAGTGGGGAGCCTCCCCAAACCAATCGTTGTGTCATCATGTAGCGTTCCTCTTTCACGATTATCCGATATACTATTATACAGTGCTGCAGCGGTATTTATTTTATTCGCTTTTTAGACTGTTCGTGTCATTTTAGCCCCTCAGTTTTTTATCATTTGTATCGTATACTATCAATTCGTCTTAATGTAGTCCCAACCCCCGAGGATTAATTGATAAGCGTCTGCATTTCACCCTCCATAACTACTGACACGAATGTCCTAAATCGAGAGAATCTCCATTTCTTCAGGCACATTCGTCACCCAAATATCTTGCCTGTACATTCCTTCCCTTCAAGCCCACAGCCTTTACAACTTGGTTATCTCCAGGTACTAAATCAATGGCCTGGTCACTCCATTTCACATCTTCACCTTCGGTATCAAGAATGATACCCTTAATAGGTCGCATCGTGGAAAGTACAACGGATTCTCCACCCGGTGACAATTCGACTTTAAAACCTACGTCCTTAGGAAACTGAATAAACTTGTATGGCTCGGGCCTAGTGATCAAATAAGCAGGAATCTTACTTTTATGAGCGGGTGAAATCATACCAGTTTGAGTAACGACCAAGGACAGTTCCATCATCATCCAAAAGACGAGCGGACACGATTACGACTTTAGGAATCTCGCTCTTCTTCGTGCGTCGAGGTAGCCCTTCGAGAGAGCCCTTGTACAATTCGGTGCTGGAGTTGGCAGACAACGTGACAGATCTGTAACGAAATTGAGCCAAGACCTGCAGCTGGAAGCAGGAATATCAGCACTTACTTTTTCCACGAATCCTGCCACGAAGGATTATGAAGATCAAATGAGGTAACTTCGAGGGTAGCCCCTTTCTCATCCAGGGTACTATTAGTCCCCCAGATCTCGAATACGGTGTCAATAGTGAAATTGGCGGCCGAGCGATCGTCCGCGAAAGTCTGTACTTCCTTCCTAGTAATGCCAACAGAAAACGGGCGAAGTTCCCGCGCGATAGCAAAATAAGCAGGTTTTGGTCTCAGGAAGTAATCTACTATGCTCCAGCTAGTTGTGGGCCAGCAATCATTGATCTGCCTGTAGGCGCAGGTGTAAGTAGGAATCAGAAATGCAAAGGCAAGTTTGCTCACCACACCAGTGCACCTGCAGTGTATTCTTTTCCTTTACCAGCCCAATTGCGTCGCCAAAGTCGATAAGCGCTGGCTAAGCACTCAGCCTGCATGACCTGCGTCGCGTATACATAGCTGGGAAATGTGTCAGCCAAGAAGTTACTCAGAGTTATGTCGTTACCTTTCCATGTCAAACGAGTGCTAATTTGTATGGTAAGGAACACCAGAGTTAAGCGCCATCGGAACATGATAGTCACCTTGAAGTTCTCGACAAGATACAACTCAAGTCGTCTTTCGAACCCATCAGCTGAGAGAGAAGTTCGGATCTTGAGACGTGAGTGCGTAAGAGAAGGCATCTGCTACATACCTTTGTTGTGGCTGTTGTTAATCCGCGATTGAGGGTATCTCTCTGCAGTATTTCCTCCAAGCCAGTAGTCCGTAGTACGAATATTTGGATAGCCCTCCATGCCAAACTCAGAAACAAATCTCCCTAGCATAGATTATTAGGAGTTGTGTAGTCAACATGAAATTGCCGACCTGCTAATATATCCCACTTAGTCCATGGCTCTTGGCTCCCGTGCCAGACATTCCATTGATGCAAATCTGGAACATCGAGCCAATGAGAAAAACTTAATAAACTTTAAATGTATCGCACCTCCTAGAGTTCGGTCAGTGGTTGGTTTTCCTTGGCCACTATAAGGTGATGAGCGATGATAGTGGACGTCACAATATTTTTCGACAATATTTGGCAACACTCTTTCGTAGATGTGTCTCGCAGGGAAGGAGGTTTTCCGGAAATCCGACGTCTCGTCGGAGTAGTCGAGCTCCAACCCACAAGACTCAGCAATTTGGTAATCTGTAGAGACATTCAATAAACCAAATTCCCACATGCTATTGAAAACCTTTCCTTCATTGTTACCGGCGAAGATGGCGAGCGAGGGATGATGGCGTAACCTCTTGACATTGAACACGGCTTCTTGTTCAACGAGTTGTAAGAAAGAATCGTAGGCAGGATACTGAAAGACAACTCGAGTCCAGCTGACAGAAATACAAGGAAAGAACTAACCTGCCCGCAACCAAACATGAAGTCTTGCCTGAAAATCTGATCATTAAGACCCTGAGTATCTGACGCATGAATTCACATACCAGACGAGAATACCCAGCTCTGATGACTGTTCATGAGATTAAAGCTAGAGGAAGATATCAATGCTGCATACCATCGCATGTATCGTAGAATACATCTGCTTCGTAAATTCCACCTCCCCATACACGTATCATGTTCTGATTGCCGTCTACAAGAAGTTGTAGCCAAGCTTTATACCTCTCAGGAGTTAGGCTGCACGATTTAGTTGAGGGTTTGTAAGATGAAGAAGAAGCCTACGTTGTTAGAAACGAATCTGCTGGGATCCAGTTCGATCCACCGCAAAAGATTCGTATGTTGTTGACCTCAAACAAGAAGGTCAAGCCTTCCTGATCTACGAGTTTTTCTTGAACGATTTGCATTCTTCTGAAGCCGACCTTCTGCGATTTCGTATCCAGAAGAGACCCATTCTGCAATGATTATGTTCATGAGCCAGGCACCGGTCAATATGTTCAAGTTGAAGGAAAGAGGCAGACCTCGTCATTGAGCTCGACTTCGACTGTGTATATGGGTTGACTCCCATATCCAATAGGATACCAAAGCTGTAGCTCGTCCTTTGCAAAGGAAAATTTGACTTGACTATGGCCAGAATCTGTAGGAATCTTGCTATCGGTCGCCACAATAGAGCCATTGGGACTTTTGAGCGTCACAGAAGCATTACCGGGCGTTTTCGCGAAGAAGATCGTTTCAATAGTCACTTGTACATCCAGATTTTCTGATACCACACTCCGAATGTCAATGTCAACGATCGAATTGTGATACAGTTGCAAGGAAACAGGCTTCCAAGGACCAACGGTCATCAATACAGGGCCCCAGTCCCATCCGTAACTGGATGGATGTTACTTATATTGCGAGGAATATCAGGCCAAAGCAGAGCATACTTGTATTGTGCCTTTCGAACCTGAAGGAATGTGTTAGCTTGAGAAAAGAATTTAACAAAATCGCAGATCACGAACATGTAAACGACTGCTATCTCCGTTCCAAAGCTGGAATTTGCCGTGTTTCTTTTCGAGATCACGTCCCTAGATACCGCACCACTAATGAGATTTCCAACTTCGCTGGATGATGCAGTGTTACCTTGAGGAATGCACTTTCAAAGTTCAGGACAAGTTCATTGTTTCCGCTCCTAAGATACGGTTTGGCGTCAACGCGATAGGCTACGAATTGATTCTCGGTTCTGTGAGTCCTCTCCGGTGAAATTCAACTTCAGGTGATCGAAGGAGCAGCATACTCAAGAATTTGTTTCCCGTTCTGATAGAGACAGTACTCAGAAAAATGATCGAGACTCAGTGCGTACCTCGCTACTAGCTCACCAAAAGAATAGTGGTAAAAGTATCCAGGCCATCAAAAACGAGATCAAGATGAGGAATCTGAAGATCCTCCTCCGTGACCGTAAAGTTTGTTTTAAAGGCCCACCGACTTTCACCGACCCCTAAAGAGAACGCTCGTGAGATTTGAAAGATGTCGAGGCAGATTACGAACATTGCACGTCATATTCGTGTAGACCGAGGAACTGAAAGCTAGATTAGATAGGGTAAACCCATTCTCGTCCACAGAGACATACTGGATCAGGGATTCTCTTCAATTTGAGTAACTCAACGTGGACTGTGGTTGGGAACTGAGAAACCTGAAGCCATTCGCCATCCTTAGTTCCTTCGCCACCGCCAATCTGAGTGAATTTCCAGTCTTGTAGAAGGCGAGTAGTTAGTGTGCTCATTGGTTCGATAAGAAAAAGGAAAACAAGTGTGAGGATGAGCCATGCTTATAAGTAACGCTAATGGAAGATCTGAGAAAGGTCTCCGGACCGTCGAAGAGTCTGCTCCGATGCTGACCCGATGTTTATCCGGTATACGCTCATAAGTACGACCTGACCATTGATTAATTTTACACAGAATATAAATACTATACGTATACTCTATAGGAGGTATCTATGTCCTACTCCATCTCCATTCTCCCTTTCTCTCCTAGCCGCCTTATCATTCAAGAGCGCCAAGTGTCGACGGAAAGCCCAACACATCGTGATACTCACAACACTAGCGAAGATGCATATCGCGCAGGATTTAGAGTAACTAGCTCCCCATTTCGTTGGCCAGGCGTATCTAAGAAATGTTAATGAGATGCAAAGAAATTCAGTATCATGTACTTACGAGCCAAATATATTTCCAAAGGAAGACATAGTATTGATAAGAGCCAGTGCCACAGCTCGCTTGGCAGGTGGGCGACCCACAGTGCCACTAGCCCAAGCAAGCAGACAAACATGACCGGCGTAGGATTGCGCCATGAAAAATCTACGACGAGATGAGCACTCAGAATATTGGCAAAGTCCCGTTAAGACATACAAGGATATGTAACGAAGGAATGGGTTCATTGTCAACATTGCAAATGCAAACCCTATGATCCCACCGCCCATGGACAGAGTTACATGTCCACATCGCTCTTCAGTCCGGTCAGAGTGCCTGATATTAAACCATCAGTGTTAAACTTGGTGAAAGCGAAAGCATAAACGCATTAATACCGGGACAGGATGATTGCGACTAGCGTAGCAAGAAACCACGGAGGGGCGCAGAGCAAGAGAGTTATTGTAGGACTATAGCCAATTGTTGCCATCAAAGTTGGAAAATAGGCATTAAAGGAAAGTGACACGGTCACAGCAGTCAAAGTAGCTGCTAGCCACCACACTTTCCAGTCAGTTACAGCCATGAAAAATCCGCTGAACTGAGAGCTCTCTGGGTACTCCAACGCCAGGACTTTGGGGATGTCTTCCTCCATACGTCTTATTGCAAGTGCTTTCTCAGCAGGTGTAAGCCAACCATGAGAAGTTTCGGGGAAATCTGGAAGAATGAAAATCGAACAGATTGCAACGAGAACAGTAAGACCTCCTTCAACGAAGAAAAGCCACCGCCACGCGGCCAATCCTAGTACATTATCCATGGCACCAAGAATCCCAGAAGCAATGAGAGATCCAGTGGCGCTAGCGAGAAGGCTTCCGGACGTTAAATAAGCAGTCCTCTGTGAGAGTTCATCCCGTTTGTACCATTTAGAGATAAGAAACTTGATAACAAGTTAGTTATTGGAGTAGATGCTACTATATCAAGAAAGATTATCGTACCAAGGCTCCAGGAAAGAAAGCAGCTTCAACGAATCCTAGGAAAAAGCGAGTACAAAGAGCGCCAAAGAAGCTGTAGAACTGTTGTAGATTGTGATGAATACACAGGCCAATGTACTTACTTGGTCACGGTCCCAGTTAGAATAGAAATGAATCCCCAAAGGACCATGCAGGCAGGCAAATATATTGAGGGTTTCCCGACATAATTCAGAAAGATATTACTAGTAAAATCAAGTCCTGAATATAAAAATTACCAGGTAAACAAACTTACGAAGGAATTTGCATGATAATGTAGCCGACATACAAGATCGAAAGAATGCTTGCGAACTGGGAGCCCTCCAGGTTGAGATCTTTTTCGAAGCCGCGCAGCCGAGCGGCACTGTCAGATAGTGTAATGAGGACTACGATGTATGTGAGGTGGAACCGGTTCATACGAGGCATTATTTCTGTCGATATCTGTCATGATAACTGATTATTGAGTTTCCTCGTCTGCAGTCGGGAACACATACAGTTTAGGATATATATCAAAACAAGGATGCTCATTCGTGTATCGAGTTTACGCAGAAGCGAGCGTTCCAGTGCTTTCCTCGACTCGAGTCCTCCAAAGTCAGCATCTGGATCTTCTTGAAGATGCGATTCGCTAACTTGGACCGAGTTGAATGTATGTTGAGCAGGTTTGGAATAAGGCCACTAACCAGAAAATCGTCGAGATAGCAGAGGACTGTCTTCTTCGTTTATGACACCGTCATGGTGAGCCATCTAAAAACCTAAAGCCATTTCGCTTTCTCACGAACATAGACTGAACATACTATGTGGCAGTGCCGATTCTCAAGAGTGCTCTCTCATCATGGCCGCTACTGCCCTGCTATTACCCTCGACTACACCTCCAGACTATCTCAGAATTATTTCACCGACTTTGAGTATCCCTTCTGATCCAAAAGTAACTATACCAGTCGGAATTCTAGCTTGTCAACGTATACAATGTTTCTTTAGTGTATCGGAATGGAATCGATCCTAATAGAGAACCTTTGTCAGGCGACCCTCTCTTACGACAAATCGACACTACCGTTGTCAGCTGCACAGTGTCTCAACCCCCGCCTTCCTCCTCTGCTAAGAAGACCAAGAAAGCAGTATCTGCTCCCATCCTGCCTAATGATCCCATCCTTGAGGTTATCTTGCATGATACCGTGATATTTCCCGAAGGTGGTGGGCAGCCTACCGATACAGGCATTCTGATAACCGCAGATGGGACGGTTTGGTCTGTGCTGCAAGCCAAAAGGAATGGAGGTCATGCCGTGCATTACGTACGGGTTAGCGATGGAAATGTAGAATCTGCCTTATCAGCTTTCGCGCCCGGTTCGAAGGTCACTTCAGCTTTGGACGATGAAGGCTACAATCGAAGATATGACCATGCAAGTCCATCGGCACTTTTACAACTTTGCCTCTCTGCTCATATGTTTTTCCACCTTCATAGATGTCGATGCATACGTCCCAACATCTACTTTCTGCTCTCTTGGAAACTCGCTTGAACTTACCCACTCTTTCATGGTCCCTGACATCCTGTCCCTCACCATGCTACGTCGAGGTGCCTCGAGTTATGACTGCTGAAGAGATTGACTCCGTGCAGGCGGAGGCGAACAAGTTGGTGTTCGAGGGCCGGAAAGTACACGTCGAAGTGGAGGAACTCGACAGGGACAAGGAACAAGCCACGACGAAATTAGCTAGTGGGCGGACTGTCGGTAAGGGCTTACCAGAAGATTATACTGGTGGTGTTAAACGGGTCGTTGTCATCGAYGGCGTCGACAGRAACCCGTTCGTGAATTACTGAATGTATTGTGATGAGACGCGCTGATAATGTATCATCAGGTGTTGCGGCACTCATCTACCTACTATCCACAACCTTCAGCTTTTCTTGCTTCCTCATGTCGATGCTCTATCTCGCGCGAACACAACCTCAGCGCGTTTATACTTCCTGTCGGGACCTCGTCTCATCGCTCACCTTACCTCTAGTCATTCACTCCTCACAAATACCGCTTCTATTCTCAGCTGTGGAGCTCCGCTGGTTCCGGAGCGAGTTTCACAAGTGGTCGACGAACGCAAAAAGGCGGAAAAACGAGTGGGCGACCTCGAACTTGAATTGGCAGCACTGATTAGCAGTCAGTTGAGCTCTGAATCTTTGTCCACACCAGAAGATACAACTTTCAAGAAACATCTTCATCGAACAGATGAGAGCACGAATCCGTTGGGGCTCCTCTCTGCGATCTCGACAACTTATACTTCTAATACTTCTGCAGCATTGAAACCCCACCTAATCGTTTTGTCCTCCTCTCCGCTTGTACAGACCGCAAATAGTACTACGGTCGTCATGATTATTGGATCCGACGAGAAGCTCGTCAAAGCGGCAGGGGATGCTCTGAAATCTCAGTTGGCAGTCAAAGGCGGCGGAAAAGGGACCAAATGGAGCGGCAAATATACGGGAATTTGGAAGGAAAACAAGGAAAGTGCATCTGTCGAAGCCATTCTCCAGGCACTGTAGTGGACACTGACTCCTTAATATAAGTACAAGGTGAATAAAACCAAATCTATAGACATACATCCTCGAATACAGACGTGAAAATTAAATAAAGTTAACACAGAAGCTATATTATTTCGGTTCTTCAACGAAATCCTGAGCAGGGTTCTCATCTTCTGTTTCTCCATGAATGACAACACCGGCATCTTTTATATGGGCGGTATGAGGATGAGTTGAGCATAGAAAATTCAAAGGCAACATACCATCTTGTTCTTGTAGCGCTTCCACACTTTGTAGGCTAGCATCCCCTTCCGAGTAAGAAAGTGAATCGCCATCCGTTAATCCCCACTCCGAGCTGGCATCCATCCCATCACTGTCATAGGTATCCAAGTCCTGGTATACATCCAAATTTATATCTTCCATCTCGACGTCGAACTCGTCTGCATCGGTGAATCCGTCAGTATCAATTAAAAAGGAATCTTCTTCGTCGTCTTCATCTTCATTCGGAATATACTCGCCACCGTCAGAAGATTCACCGTCGGACTCGGAAGGGGGACGGATGTCCAGAAAACAACGCCTGCAGGAGGGACAACTACCGTGCTGTTGATATAAAGTCATTCAGTGCCGTGGAACCCTGAATTGAAAGTTCTACCATGCTCCGAATCCATTCTACTAAACTATGCTCAAGATTAGGGGCCTGTCGGATTGTAGGAGAAACTTCAACGCACTCTCTTCGGCAAAATAGATGCCCACAAAGCTCTAACTTTGTAACACCAGCTAACGAGCTTGATTCTGCTCCTGACACGTCGTCGATGATTTCACTAAAGGAAACAAGACATATTGGACAAGAATCTTCCAGAGGTATATGATTCTTGCCGAGAACCGGAAGAGAGCCAATGAAACTCTCTATGTCGAGGTCCTGGTCCTGGTCCATACACAAGTCGAGATTAAGAGGTCCCAGAAACGACAAGAGATATAGTTCTTGAACTTGACCTTGAACGCGGTTATCGCGACTGGCGGTCTAAATCAACAAGGTATATACACGTGAGTGCCTGAAGACGCGTTTTCATCACGTGCCTTCTTCGTACCTCATCGGACCTCTTCACCCGCGCTGAATTCCACTCCGCACGACATAGGTCACAGGAGGATGGGGAGAAGGAGAACCGCAAGGTCCCATTGAGGAACTGCCGGTCCCCGCGCAACATATATTTGCAGAACGAAATCAAAGAAGGATTGGTTGGTTCTGTCTCCGATTGTCATGCCATTGCTACCACATACCGTGACTGACGAGGAAAAAGCTGCAGATAAGAACGAGCGCGAGCTCGCAGCCAGTTCTCTCAAGCCAAACGTCGGGGAAGTAGATCGCGATGCAGAATATGGGGGTCATGAGGCTCGATTAGCACTGGAGCGTAAACTATTGTGGAAGATTGATGTTCGAATGAGCATCATGATATTCATTTACATCCTGAACTATGTAAGTGCAATGCTGCTCTCAGTTGAGCTTGTACTCATAAATTGGATTAGATTGACAGGAATAATGCGGGGTATGTCGATTCTTGACGATTTGTTACCCTTGACTGAAGTGCCTTCAGTGCCGCGCGTCTGCGAGGGTTCCAAACTGATCTACACCTCAAAGGCCAAGAGTTTGCTACTCTTCTCTCAATCCTATATGTCGGATACATTATAATGCAAATCCCTTCGTAAGTACCCCAAATGTATCGATGTGCTTGACAGTGGTTGATGCCGCCGGGACGGGTTCAGTAACATGTTTTTGAATTATATCGGAAGGCCGTCTTTATACCTCCCTTGCTGTATGATTGTGTGGGGAACGATATCTTGCTTGACTGGTGAGGTTTCTTTGAGCTGTCTAAGTACAACCCTTTGATCGAAAACATAGGCATAACCAAGAAGTGAGTCTCTCAGCTGGAAGTAAATACATACTAACTGTAACCCAGCTTTGTGGGGGCCCTTCTTACGAGGTTTTTTCTTGGTTTTGTTGAAGCTGCGTTTTTTCCTGGCGCCTTGTTCTTACTGTCCAAAGTAGGTGAGCCTTCCTAGCATTTATACTGTTGTTCCATACTAATAATGAGTACAGTGGTATAAGCGAGAAGAGATCGGTCTTCGTGTCGCTATTCTTTATTGTGGTAACCTGATTTCTAATGCGTTCGGTAAAGGAGGTCTTCATCTTCCCGTTACATCTACTGGAAAGAGTTTTCTCAGGTGCACTCATGGCTTCCGGCATCCTTAGTGGAATGGACGGTGCTCTTGGTCACGCTGCTTGGAGGCAAGGTTTTTTAACCTTCTTTTTTTCATGGGTCTCATTAAATAAGCAGATGGCTTTTCTACATCGAAGGCTCGCTAACGGTCTTCGTCGCAATCTGTGCTATATTCATTCTACCGGATTTTCCTGCTACGACAAAATGGCTTACACTTCTGGAACGGAAACTAGCCATGCAAAGAATGGAAGAAGATGTGGGTGTCGGTGACCAAAATGAAACCGAGGTTGGAGGGCATGGTTCTGGGTTGTGGCAAGCGATCAGCGACTGGAAAGTCTGGTGGCTCGCATTTGCACTGACTGCGCAAGTTGTGGCTCTCTCCTTCAACGCTTATTTTCCGACACTGAGTGCTACCATGGGTTTCAACAACACCGTTACTCTTCTGCTATGTGCCCCGCCATTTGCGTGTGCTACGGCCATTGCATTTTTCTTGTCACGGTACGGACGAGCTCTTCAGAAATTTTTAGTTTAACACTGAAATTATCTAGACATTCTGACCAGACTGAAGAACGGTTCTATCATATTGTATCATCGCTCTTCCTGGGTATCGTAGGATTCGTCATCGCTATCAGCACAATGAATATTGCAGCTCGCTATGTGTCACTGTGAGGACACCGTGTTTCTTCCAAAAAACTTTTCATTGATATGCTTGAATCTCAGCTTCTTAATGGCGCAATCCTACGCGGGGTTTGTAGTCTTATACGCTTGGATGAGCAACTCCTTCCCGCGTCCACCATCCAAACGAGCAGTTGCTCTTGCTCTGATGAATGCATTCTCTCAGCTTGGGAATGTCGCCGGATCGTAAGTTCTCCGCTTCAAGTCTCAATCAGATTGGCTTATTTGCCTTCAGCTATGTATTTCCGACTGAATGGGGTCCAACATATCGCAACTCTTACGGTATATGTATCGCTTGTTCCGGAGTGGCCATCATCATGTGCTGGGTGTTCAAGCTACACCTCACCTCACTGAACAAGCAGTTCGATAAAGAGGAAGAGGAGAAAGGGGTGAAGGAGAAAGGTTTTCGGTATATTGTGTAAAGAGTGTTCTGGTCCTTTTACACTTCTTGACGGGCCCAGCGAAGTTTGAGTAGCAGCTCCGGAAAGTCTGAAGGTTGGAGGATGTGCTATACTGTAGCCTGGTCTAGAACAAGTCGAAAGCAGTCACATGTACTCATGGCTCATTGTCCAGTTCATTCCAGGCAGCAAAGACTAGCAGTTCTGGTCTTATTCTCTGCTAATATATGGCCGACCTAGCTAAGGCTATGGACAGTTCATCTTGTCCGCCTCATGCTTAGTGCAACGCGCATGAAATTCCCCAAACCAACCCTCAGTCGAGGAATGCTTGCTGTTCCACCTACATTGTCCAGATATTTCGGCTCCCAAATGGGCGGAAACTCTCCCGGACGTCTAGCATCTGCCTTGATATCGATAGCTGGTGCAGCGATAGTTATCCATGTAAGCGGGTGGCTCAGGTTCCATTTACCTGGTTTACGCACTATATATCAGACAAGCTATACTCTTTGGAATTCCAGATTGACGTCAGATGCACATGATTTACCCACAGACCCTTCTCGCAAGGTAGAGCGGCTTGAAAAAGCAAGGAAGAGTGAGTATGAGACACAAACGTGCGTACTTTTATTTCATTTTACTCTTATCTTATATTCTCAAGGGCGTCCATTACAGTGACATGCGCAGACTGAACGCTCTACGTATACACGGAGAAGGGCGTTTCGGGGTAGCGTTACCGCGCTCCGAGGCTGGGCAATACCCGGTCGGCTCGATTCACTTGGTGTTCATGGAGGCCATTGCTAACGGTTTCTGCAGAATACTCGTACGCACGACATGGATATGGACTGTCTGGAGAGTGTTGAATGGTGTATGATATATGACTGAGTTGAAAGAGCATTAGCAAAGCATAATGTATAAATACTTGTACTTACGGACATAAGGTAATAGTGATTGCGCCATATAGAAGGAAGCTTAAGGAAATAATTACCTGCTGTCGCGTGTGTACTTGCTCGGAGCATGGCCGTCCTTGTTAGAATTCTAGTTTGATTTGGAGCCAACCTCGTACGACATTCAACAATCTCGCAGGACGGGTGCGACGTTGGTGACGAGGAGAGGGAGAGATGAATTCTCTAACATATCTCTCTCGTCAATTTGACGTGCTGGCCTCCCCAAAGACACCACCATCAACCCCATCCTCTGAGGGATCCCCATACAATCATCTTTCATCCTCTGATACCGACGACCGTCCTCGAAAACGCTTCAAGACGTGGTCAGCAAGCTCTTTTCTATTTGCCCCGGCCTCGAGTTCGTCGCGCCACCCCAAGCGTTCGTACTCGTCGCCCGGCCCCGCCACTCTCTCATCCTTCGAGCCCGCTTCTGTTGTCTTAGAAACTGCAGCTCTGCCTAAATCACGCTCGAAGTCTGTCATTAGCAGGATATTCTTCCTTCGGGTTTTGGTGCTCGCATGGAACACTCTTCGTGCCGGTTGGAATTCATTCATTCAATCCTGCCAGTTGCGCAGACGTGCACTGATCACCGTTACGCCTCCGGAAGAGAAACAGCCTCTTGTCGACGAGGATTCATACAATAATCCATCGACTTCTGCTCCGCTAACAGCTCGAAGCCCGACGTCTACATTTTCCATTCGCTCCAATTCGGATCCATTGCCATTGGATCCGCCACCCGAAACCAATCCACCATCTTCAGCTCATCTACAGCCCCCCATACAAACATGCATTACTGTCAGTGTACCCGATTCCGCTGTTAGTACTCCCCGATCATCTACTCCCGTGCTTTCGACACGAAAGACGCCCTTCCATTCGCAAAAGACTCTGGTACTTGATCTCGATGAAACACTCATACATTCAACATCACGGCCCATGGCCACAACAGGTGGCTCAGGATTCTTTGGCTTTAATCCCTTCGGCTCTCGAAAAGGTAGTGCGGGTCATGTTGTAGAGGTCGTGCTGGGTGAAAAGAGCACTCTGTATCACGTATACAAAAGACCTTTTGTAGATTTTTTTCTCCGCACGGTGCGTATCGTACATTTCGATACTTGTTCTAGCTACTTATTGTTCTCAGGTATCCGGCTGGTATACGCTTGTAATCTTCACTGCATCTATGCAAGAGTACGCAGACCCAGTCATTGACTGGCTAGATGCCGGAAGAGGTATGCTCACCAATCGGCTGTTCCGAGATGTAAGTCCTTGCCGCTTCTTACATCGCCCAACTAAACATTCATTGGGATACAGTCATGTACTCGGTTACCGGACGGATCCTTCACGAAGGATCTTTCGAAAGTTGAACCGGATCTTGCCCGAGTATGTCTTGTGGATAACTCTCCGATCTGCTACCGAGTCAATGAAGGTTAGCTTCACACTTTCTTCGTTACGATGGTCACATCGCCTGACGTGTTACTTACAGCCAATGGGATACCCATAGAAGGTTGGACACATGATCCCTCAGACGAAGCTTTATTAGACTTGCTTCCTGTCCTTGATTCATTACGATTTACTTCTGATGTTCGTCGGGTACTGGGACTTCGGACTGCTGGAGGTGGGGGGTATTCATGAGATGAAGCATTGTTTTATAGAACTATTTCTCTTATTTTGGGCGTCATTTTGCATTTTTAGTCATAACTCACTGCAGGCATTCAACAGATACCATCGCAATACGCTCTAGGGCATCGTATTCAATTAATTTAAAGCGCCATGTACACATACGTATACACCTCTTCCTTTCGTCTACCTTGCTATCTCGACGAGCTTAAACATACCGTAATAAAAAGTCGTATCTTTTGTGCTCTGACAATTCCGATCGCAGGCCGCAATATGTGGACGCGATGAATAAGTAATGGCGTATTATGAATAATCTCGTTGACCACCGGTAAGTATATGAGACAGGCAAATAATGAAAACAGATTACAGTGCAAGGAAGGTGAAGAGAATACAAATGAAGGAAAATCAAGACATAGGCATGACCCACACCCCTACATGGCCAGCGACGCCTGCAACTGTCGAAGTTCCGCCTCTTCATCGGCTTCAGCTTCTTGATGCCGACCTAACATGATCATGAGATTATACATAGCAATGGTATGTGAGGTACTCACCAGCGTCCACCGTTGTTTCTGGCTGGTGCAACGGAACATGCTCAGCTCCTGCTAATCGCTCATCTAGTTGTTCTTGTTCTAGTTCGTTAAGCTCTGCTAGTAGCTCCTCCTGAGAGAACATGGTATGAGTGACTGGCATATAGAAGGAAGGATCAAGGAAACGCACTTCGTCTCCCAGGTCTGCCATAGGAGCAGAGATAATTTCAGCAATCTCGTCTGCTACCGCCCGCTGCTCGTGAACTGCATTCATCGTAGAATCGACCTTATCCACCGTCCTTGGATACCAAAAAGCATCAGAATGTTTGTGTTCACGGTAGAAATATGGAAAGGAGCTTACATGTTACCGTGGATCACCTTGAGAGCATCTGCGGCCTTCTTCATGGCCGCCATCGTCTCCGCGTTCAGATTAGCAGATTCTAGTGTATTCACTTGCATCTCCAGCTGTAGACGAGTGCCTGCCAACCGATCCAACTCCATCTCGCTCGCTCTCTTGCGTTTCAGAGCGGCAGTAGCCACTGCACAATTCAATTAGGGACATTCATATTGCAGTAAAGCCAGTCCATGAGGAAGATTCTGCAGCCTCACCTGCCTTGTTCGTAACCGCGTTTGCCTTTGCCTTTCTTAGTTCTTCCTCAATCTTCTTCTGCAAATATTCTTCCTTCTTCTCAATCATCTGAAGTTGCTGCCGCAGGGTGACGATAGCATTTCTAGCCTCTTGCTTGGGGTCTCGTCGAGCACCGAACCAGCTCATGAAGGACATCTCGAAGGTTACGAAGGAGAAACAGTAATCCAGGCGAATATAGTTATAAAAGCACAACTGATCACTGCGAGTCACTGCGGTGAAAGCTCGTGCCGGACTATGAAGCCAAGATACTCTGGATAAGGAAAGAAGTGTCACGATCTCACGTGAGTTGTGTTGCGCAATCGTTCAAGCTCGTTCAAGAATCAACTATACTAAGTACTAGTAACTAAGTCATTTCAAAGAATCTTCATTCTGCGGGAATTGAATAGCCAGTGTCAGCACTTGCTTAACGCGCGCTCTAGTATAGGATGAGCGGATGAGTGCACGAGCAGCCTATCGTCTACAAAATTTGTCATTTTACAAGATAAGCATGTAGCTTGAACAAGGGCACTACTTGTAAGACTAATCCTCCTTGTCGGTCCCCTCACTATAGGAGGAAAATCAGTATATCAACAAGGCTGCTTATTGAACGAAGACATACCCCTCATCATCACTTCTGTCATCTGAGGCGCCTGCGCCAGATACGACCACTCGCCATGCAACTCGGAAAATCATACAGAACCAAAGTATTTGAATGGCCTGAGAAAAGATATTCGTTAGCTTCCCCATTAGAGAGAACAAACTTAGAAAATCAACCTCTAGAGCAAGCAAACATGCGATGAACATGAAATGTGACCCTTTGGCGAGGTAGTAACCCCGCACTGGATCCCAGTCAAAGGAAAGAAGTCGTGGAACATCAAATATCGCGGAATAGATAATGAAGGTGAATAGTACATGACGGGTAATCAGCCAAGAAAGCATGAACACGCCGAAAGTTACGTCGGGGAAAATCTGAGGCAGCGCCAAGTAACGCAACATTTTGGCCAACTGGACAGGGCATATGAGCCTAAAAAGGGGACAAGAACAAGTTGCTTACTGGCAGAAATATGTCACACCAATCCATCAAGACCATTATCAAACAACCGATACGGGTGAAGTTATAGTAATAACTCATGCCCATGAGAAAGACAGTAATAACATGGTGGGTCATCATTTGGACGTGATCTTTTCGTCGAGCTTCGGCATTAAGAATTAGAATTTGGTGTGTATAGAAAGCAAGTTGGCTAAGGTAGTAGAACTTGACGGGTGCAGCCAAAGGGATGTGAGGGTAATTGACCCACAGATCAACGGGGTCAAGGATTTCAGTAGGAAGATTTTGGCTGACACACTAGAAGGTATCGTGTGAGAAGGAGACGATACATGCAGGGAGCGGCTTACAACCCCAAATCCCCACTGCAGAGGATAATACACCATAGACCACCCTTGTTCTGCGAATCGTAACACACTGTGTTGCATTTTACGACGTTCAGCTTTTGTGAACGCGTCACCGTTGTGAATAGCATGTCCATTTCCGTTAGCAGTTGAGCCAGCACTGCCATTCGTACCACCAGCCTGACGCTGGCGTTGCAAGTTGAGTTTTAGGTCCCTCTTGAGTTTCCATCTCGCGAAAGGTTCGAATACACCCAGACGGAAGATATCACGAAGAACAGCCATGACAGCGATACAGGTCACGACAAAGCATAGATCTTTGGAGCCAGTTTTGTAGTACTGAGAGTCGACAAAAGAATCAGGACTGCGGGGGGTATCCGTTGGATAGGAGAGGGAAAGGAAAGGAAGTATGTAAGACGGCAGCCTCAGGGACCAGTCCATCGAGGTCATTGCGATAAACAAGAGAGTTTGTCGACTGAGGTGAGACAGGGACCGCTGGCAACAATTGACTTGAACGCCAGCAAAAATTGCAAGTCAGGCAATGCGACGACGCGCTTCGCGGTATTTTCCTCAACCAAGCGGTGTCGTGGGAATTTCGACTTTGTCCATGGCCTCCTCCTCCTCGAACCAGCCCAACAATACTCTCTATGTCAATAATTTAAACGACAAAATTCACAAGGACGAGCTTCGCTCCCAACTTCTTGCTCTATTTACCACCTATGGCAAGGTTATTGACATCGTTGCTTCCAAAAAGCCCGGGATGAGGGGCCAGGCTTTTCTTGTCTTTACAGATTTGGCCGGCGCGACCTCTGCCATGCGTGCTTGCGAAGGAATGCTCTTCTACGATAAGCCTCTGGTAAGATATCCTTGGCTCTCCACTTCTACGAGGCTATTTTCTTGACGCTTGAAACAGCACATTGACTACGCAAAGTCAAAATCTTATGCAACTTCCCGACGAGAAGACCCCAACTTTGTTCCATCAAACTCTGCGAATGCAAGTGCACTGGTCGCACAGAACGGTATTCCGGACAAAAAGCGCCCCAGGGAGGGCTCGCCGGAAGAGGAGCGGCAGACGAAACGCGAGAAGGCTGATTCCGATGAAGAGGAGATGGAGATTGACGACGACGAGGAAGCGCCACAACAAAATGGCACGCCGGGTACGTCATCGATTGCAAGGATGCTTGTTGCCTTCACTTTACGATACCATCCTTTGTAGGCGCTATACCCCCGCAAGTCCAGCAGCCGACAGCGCGATTACTGTGCACGAACCTACCGCAAGAGGTGACAGACGATGTACTTTCGGTGTTATTCCAACAGTATGTCTCCTTTTCATACAGACTTGTTTTGTGACGTCTTACGTCTGCCTAGATACCAGGGCTTTCATACTACACGCGTGTCACAATCGCCTACTCCAAACGAGGCTGGAGCCAAGGTCAAAATGGCTCAAGTATCTTTTGAGTCCTCCGAGCTTGCGACTGTTGCCAAAGAGGCTCTTGATGGGTTTACGCTAAAGAAAGACTGGAAGATGTCTGTCGTGTATATATAGCGATAATTCATAATTCTGGTGTGTTCACACATTGTATTACGCTTGTAAAATGGGTTTCATACCTTCTTTACTATTTCGAGGTTTCTTCGTGCACCTTACGCTGATGTCTATGTCATTGGAGATCCAATTAGGTTCGCAGATCTCCAAAGTCACATGAATGCTATGAGACGAGACTACCGGGCCAATTCGAGCAGCTTGTTTTATGATGATCTTTAGTTCTGCAAGGTTTTGAGAATGGCTTCTGCTAATGGTCGTGCAGAGCTAGGGTTCTGGCCCCTGTAGAGATTGCCATCAACAATGACTTTGGGTTGAAACACACAGGTTGGCGGACAATAACACTGAAATGACGGTCAAGTTACTTACTACCCGAGGCGTATCAGCTTTCACATATGTGCCATCCAGCTCTTTGATTATGTCCTCAAGCAAGAAGGGAACGCTCCAAAAGAGCGCATTAATCGTGCTTTCTGTTGTATACACCTGAACAGTTTTCGCTTGTTCCTCTTCGGCACTGGAGAACCCACAGGCATTTTTGTCAGCAAAGACGACTCCGTGGCACCGACGAGGGCGCTGGTCTCGGTTTACAATCAGCCACTGAACTGTGTGTATACTCTAGTGCTCAACAGGACTCGCGCAGGACCGCGGTAAACAACGGAAGTGATCTTGCCTAACTATAGTGAAACTGAATTTGTATCAAGTGATGAACTGGAAGCACGATCCAAATGATTCTGGGGGAGTGTTGACGTCGAAGAGTTCAAGTGAGTGGGAAAGACAAAAGATTTTCAGGAGACTTGCTTGTTGACTGTATCAACAGCCAGGCCAATAACGGGACCATGTCCCCCGACGTAGAAAATGGCATCGTAGCCATGAGCACCGACTTCTGAGAGCCTCTTCGCAAAAGCCAGCTCGACTTTCACGGTTTCATCGTTAATGAACTCAACACATTCTTAGTCTTCTACGAAAGTCTCCACACAGACAATCGATAAATGGATGCGGACAATTGATCTCGTTTTGCATGATTTTTAGGGGAGGTGAAGTCGATCTGACAATGGGGCGAGAGGACATTACAAGGTGAGCAGCTTCAGGAAGTTACCAGTTGCAACCCCTGCAAGACAATCACATTTCAGCTTCTTACGCAGCGACAGACTACTCACTGTTAGTCCCGTCAAGTCCTTGTCTACAGACGTGAAGACATACAGGACTAGGCATTAGTATTATCTTTGAAACCTGGGAGTGCGATTCCGTGAGGGCCCCATTAACGCAATTATGAGATCCTTTTTATTTTGATTTAATTTCATATGTTCGGTCTGACATAAATCCTTTCTTTCATGAATATAAATACTTTAAAACGACATCTAGATCCTATATTTTCCACTATCTGCTAGAAAATTTCCTTGAGTAGATGTAGTTCCCTGGTGTGGAGGCGTTGTCTACTGTATTTTTAAGTTTTGCAATGCGCGATCTTAGTATGCTGGGATGGCCGAGTCGTTAAGGCGAGTGATTTGAACTGATCATATCACTTGGTGTTTCACCGCGTAGGTTCAAATCCTGCTTCCAGCGAATTCTTTTTTTCTTTTTCAAGGACGTGTAATCACTTCTCATCGAATTCATTAAGTGCGCGATGTTAAGTACGAAAATTCGAGACTATATAAGATTTTGAATCTTTAATGATTTCGTATTTCAAATCAACTTGCAATTGCTCACGTGGTCGAGGCTTCTCCAACTTCGACTTCAAGTTGTCTGCTGCATTTCTCCTGCAGTCTCTGTGGTCTTCATAGCTTCCATCTTATCATAATCAAGACTAGCATGTCCTCGTTCTTCGGTCTGTATGTACATTCTTATCTATTACCATCTGTGCCGTTCGTGACATCGCCCACAGTGGCAAAACTAGAACGTTTAAACCTCGCAAGGATGTGCCCGAAGGAACAAAGCAATATCAGCTTCGGAAGTATGCTGAAGCAACGTTGGTACGCCCTCATGCAACTCTGCTATTGATAAGTGTCTGATCTTTTTGCGATCTGGTCCGTTCTTTCTACCTCAGGGGTCCGGGAACTTGAGGCTGGCTGTACAGTTACCAGACGGTGAAGACCTCAATGAATGGCTGGCTGTTCACGGTATGCGACGACGAGCTACTATATACTTCGACTCGCTTAGACTAGGGCTAGCGGTTGACTTCTTCAATCACCTGAATATGCTTTATGGAACTGTTACAGAGTTCTGTACGCGCCAAGAGGTAATGTACCTCTAGCTTCCCATCTTCCCGACAATCATCATCGAGAACTTATGTTACAGTGCCCGATCATGTCTGCTGGTCCAAGGTGAGACTTGGAGTTTCATGGTTATGCAGGCCCCTCAAGGCGTGATGCAGATACGAATATCTTTGGGAAGACGGTGTCAAATATAAGCGACCAACCAAACTTCCCGCACCCGAATACGTCGATGCTCTTATGAACTGGGTCCAGAATTTGCTTGAAGATGAGGCTGTCTTTCCCAACAAAATCGGTAAGTACCTTTTTATCGTCCTCAATGAAGAGGTGTCGATCATTGCGCATTATAGGCGTTCCATTCCCGAAGAACTTCCGCGACACTGTACGAACCATCGTCCGCCGGCTTTTCCGCGTCTATGCGCATATTTATAGCAACCACTTTGACCACATATGCGCTTTGGGGATTGAAGGTAACCTCCCATCTTGCGCTTTCACTTAGAGGCTATGTAACTGATTGATATCCATAGCTCATTTGAACACTAGTTATAGGCACTTCTTTTTGTTCATTCATGAGGCACGTCTTTATCCAAGTTAGTGTATGACGGAATGTGCTAATTGAGTGATTTCATAGTTCGATCTCGTAGATAAGAAGGAACTGGCGCCCCTCGATGAACTCAACGACGCTATTCTTGCCGAGGACAAAGCACGATAACCTTGATATACTCATGACTATTACGATTTCCTGACGATCACTTGTACTACGTTTGTAAACCAAGGCGTTATTATTAGTGTGACAACTTTTCAAGAGCGACGCCCGAGTTGTACTACTATATCAACTATTTCTCCCCCCTTTTTTAATTACATGTCCAATACTAATGACTTGAGAAGCATTTAATATTTTGCTAATACGTGTTTTGTACAATTGCTACAAAGGTCGTGCTCGTGTATGAGATCTCTGTGGTAAGGTAAGAAAGTTCCGTTATAGTACATGATCAAGTTGATTGGTAAGGTAGAACCACCGTGCGCTGAAAGCGAGGAGCCATTGACGTGAAGAATTGTTAATGTACATACGATGTTGGGAACACGAAGTTCCAAAGGGGTATCGTGGATGAATGATTGGAGCCGTGTGTGTGAATCGGAGACGGTGGCGGGCGAGATTGATGGTCGTAATACAAGTATGGCGTGCACCTGGTACAAAAATGCGACAATACAGCCTTAAAATTGGGATAGAAAAGTCTAGGGGAGAAAGGCGCTTCAGCAAGTTCACGGGAATTTTTTGTCGAAAAGCGTATATCATATCGTTCTCTGTTGCACTATCATCAGCCTGCCTTCATATAAAACATGATTGTCCTCGACACACCTTCACAACTGACCACTGCACAATCAGGTTCTTGATTCGGTCATTGAGGGCTTGTTTGCACAGATCACATGAGACATGCTCCGCTAGTGGGCCCAAGGCAGACTCCAAAAAGCTCGTTGATAGATCTAGTGGAGTGGAAACAATTAATTTTATTGGAGCGGACCAAGGAAGAGGCGCATACCGGGCCTGGCATCCCAAGCAAGGTAAGCTGAAGCTAAAGCCCATGCTCTAGTGAGAGTCTTCTGGTCAGTGAAATCACACCACGGCGTTGGAGCGTGCGGGTGTGGAGGTTGAAGCAGAAGCTAAGTTACGTATAATTAGTCCAAGAAGGAGTCAGCTGAATAATCGGCTCACCCTTTTCAAAGCGTCAGAACGACCGATATGGAGGAAGAAAAGGCGTCTCAAATACTTGGGACCTATCTTCTCCGCCATTTCGTCCGTAAGTGCTGATAATTGGAAGGAAAGTAAATGGGGAGAGCTCGAAACAGCAAGGTCATTAAGGTCGTGTTTTGAAGCTAGCGTGTATACGTCTATGGGGAAAAGTGGAGCGTGCGATAGAAGCAGCATATATAGTGGTGAAGAAGGTCCAATGCGCGCTTTGGGGTCGATACCATAAATCGGAAACCGGTTGACTGCATTGATCAGGGTTTCCAGAGGAGGTGAATAATGCGCGCAGGATATGTCGTATATTGCGTGAAGAATGATATTCAGAACCGGGGACTGTTCTGGTACGTTGATGACCAGACTTTGCGCCTGTTCTTTCGAAGAAGATTCGGGAAGCAAGGAATGAAAGCGATTGTCGGAACAGTCGAGCAAGACGTGAGAGTGGACATAGAAGAAGACAGAATCTGACGACAAGAGCGCCAAATTGGGAGGAAGGGAGTGAATGTTCGCGCCAGGATAGAACGTGGTTGAGACAGAGACGAGTACGTTGCTCTCCGATGGATCATGGCATATTGGTGAACCGGTATTTGAATTCTGTCGAGAATTAAGTATACAAAAAAGCTGGGAGAAAGGGCATCTCATACCGGAGGGGTCGGGACCTGCACAACAGGTGCAGACGCATTGGTGGAGTCTGGAGACTCTGTCTTTTCTGTTTCACTTGCGGGAAAGCCAATGTCCACAGGACTATCCGAGGCAAATTGAAGAACGGAATCCCAATCGGTCATCTCCATGGTCAACAATGTTGGACGCGGAAATACTCGCCCCTGGAAGAAGCGCCAGGTATGAATGCTGAAGATACGCGAAAAAAAAAAAAAGATCTAAACAGCAAGGGAAGTCTTGGAAGTAAGAGAGAAAGAAAGATGGTGGCGGTGAAACCTATGGAGCCTTGGTTTCGCGCGCAATTCAGACTGATCATGAACGAAGTCTCATTTTTCCACTTTGGCATCAAGATCGTGGCATAGGCAGGCTAGAGTTTTTTCCATTCATCCAGTCTCGGTAGGTGGGTCCGTGATTACAAGAGTATACACTAACACTGCATGATATAATATGCTCTTATCCTCTCTGCATCTTTAATTTATGAATCTTCTCTCGCTTTCCAAAGTCAGTATCGTGTAGTTCCTTAACTCAAATCAGAATGTGACGCAAGATGAGTAATAGGGATCCTTACCATGTTTGCTAGACGTTTTGCAGTCGATACAGCATTAAGCTTTTCTAGCACCTTGTGCTCTGGCAAATCGAATTCCTCCAGTTTCGTTCCTATGTCACTTGTATTCGTTACCAAATCAAATTAAGGTATTATTGCACGCACCTATACGATCTTCTATCTTTAACACCCGTTCTTCATCTCGCTCGGTGACAAAACTGAGTGCCACACCGCCGCGACCTGCTCGAGCTGTCCTACCAACACGATGCGTGTACTCCTCAGGCTCATCGGGCAAGTCCCAATTAACAACCATGGCGACATCTTCTATATCGAGCCCACGAGCTCCAACATCAGTCGAAACCAGAACTGGAACCACTGATGACCGGAACAAAGATAGTGACGAAAGTCGTTCTCGTTGCGTCAGCCTAGAATGTAAAGCTGTGCTACGAATTGAAAGCGTTTTCAACAGCAACGTTAAATATGCTGCGGTACGAGGCCGAGCACAAAAGATGATGGTTGGTGGTGGTTGTTCTGGCTCTTCATCATCGCCGGAAGTTTCTTTTTTCCTGTTGTTACTTGTCTTTTTCCCCTTCTTGACAGGTTCGGGAGGAGCGCGGCGGAGATGAATAGTGCTTTCAGGTGGATTGCATAGCAGATAGAAGAGATAGGCTTCGCGAACATGAGATGGGACTAGCATGTAGCGTTGTTTAAGCGTGGCCACGGTCTCAATCCTACGAGGCAAAAATCAGGCTTGAAAATACACAGGATATAACCTACTTACGTCTCATTCATCCTGTGAACAAAAGGCTTCTCTTTCCCGGGTCTCGGTGGAGCATGAGCCAATGCTTCAATCGAAGGAGTCAAGGTTGCGGTGAAAAGGCAAGTCTGACGTTCTTTTGGGAGGACATTGAACAAATAAGAAAGCTCGGGCGCAAAACTGGACGAAAGTAGCCGATCGGCTTCATCGAGAACCTGCGCTTATAAGCATATTGCGAAGAAAACCCAACGACGCGACGCACAAGAAATTTTACTCTAGAAAGATTCCATTCACCGCTTCCACTCTTCAAATGATCGACCATACGTCCAGGTGTTGCGACTACTATGTGGGGTAGGGTGCCTAGTTCTAATGCTTGCGCCATCATGTCCATCCCTCCGACGACCACTGCTGTTTTAATATTCATGATGGAACCTAACACTACAAACTGCTCCGAGATTTGAAAAGCAAGCTCTCTAAAACCAATGTTTTTGAGAATCTGAAGCAACGAGGAGATTAATTCACTCATTGACCTTGTAGGTGTTAAAACCAGAGCAAATATGCCATAAGGATCGACTGAAAGCCTTTGCAGAATCGGCAGTGCAAAAGCTAATGTTTTCCCTGAACCAGTCTTAGCATTTCCTATGCAATCCCTTCCTGGACTTTGTAAATAATAGGAAGTTATTGAGCTCTCGAAAACCACATACCGGCAAGAAGGGGAGGTACACAAGCAGCCTGAACGTCTGTAGGAGTGTGTATCGACATGAGCTTCAGCGCATTAAGCAGGGATGACGATATCCCTAGCTCGGAGAATGAGGAATGCGGATGCTCGGCCTTGGCTTCGGAAATGCTCTCTTTCTTCTGAGCATACTTTGATTGAGAAGAACCAACCCGGTGTATTACTTCCAAGGAAGAATGGTTTGCATAGCTGTCATCTTCACTATCATCTTCGCTGTCGCTTTCAAAGTCGACATGGACATCCTTCGTTTCTTCAGCCTTGTGAGCGGAAGTCAAACTTTCCGAGTCCGAGTCACTGCTGTGCTCATCTGAGTGATCATTCGTGAGATGAGACGGAGTCAGCTTTACTCTTTTGTAAGAGGATTCTTCTTGTCTGCGAAGGAGATCGTCCGAAGTTAGATTTTTGCGTTTGCTGCCCATGATAAGTATGTTCGATGAAGATGAAAAACAAAATTAGCACTGGGGTTAGGGTTAGGTCTGTTCAGCACTCCGTTCTTTACTTAGCCTTTACATGCTTTGCATACTATATGTCAGAATGACCGATGCCCGAACTGCCTCGATGCTGGCATTCATCTTGGTCATTACTATGCACATATAAAAGTGCACCTAGAATGCTTCCTAGGTTATCAACAGTTCCGTCACAATGCGCAAGACACTGTCGCCGTTTACTGCTCAGCTTGTCACATTCGATACCCTTCTTCCATTCTCAGAGGTAGTCTCTCGAATGGAACAGGAGGTCAACAAGGCCTCCAGTAGTGGATTGTTGCCCATGATGGCCTCCGCTACTTCCAAAGAAGAGCTAGAAAATGGATTAGCCAACATCTCGGGCGGAAAAGATTTTGTGTGAGTGCTTTTCCCCCATCTGTTTGCCTTAAAGAGCATCTCAATGAGAAATCAACTAGCTTTTTCTTCAAGATGCAACACTCTGCATGGATGAATTTGTACCAGGATTGTCCTTCTGCCGTCGTTTACACCATCGGGAACCCAACGATCGCACAAACCATGTTGAAGCATGACATGCGTGGTTCATACAATATTCCCCCGCGTGTACTCGTCCTTGAGAAGCCAGACAAGACGGGAACTAGTGTTATCTACCATCTACCGTCCTCAGTCATGGTTCTAGATGACAACCCAGCTCTCAAGGCTGCAGCTGAAGCATTGGATGAGAAGTTAGATCGTGTCATTTCTAGGGTGACAGCAGACTGAAGGATTTTACATATACATTGTATTTTCAATGAATTTGACTTGACAGATGTTTTCCCAGCTCGTTAGTAATAAATCAAAGGCAGGACATGGAGCCTGTGCAGACAAGTGGGATGTTTAAGGACCAATTCAAATCCAGACAGAGTATGGGCTAACTCTTGGGCTAAGGATAATCGATAATTCGTAACCTTCAGACAGCATGTTCCATGCTATGTAGAGTTAAAGCAATACTCCCGTAGTTCATCCCCATCCTTTGAGACTTCCGTAACAAAGGAAGCGAATAACTTCAGTCCAAAAGTGTCCTGGAAATGATGTCTGTATTGCCTCTACCTGCAGACTGCTCACGGGAGTAGAAGGACGACAGTTTCAAAAAGCACACACACTTGCGTGCTTTGGTGCCTGCCTAGCCAGCATGTACTATCATGCAATGGTAGAGGGATCGATTTGCACTTATCAAGGTGCAATGCCTCAAGTTCTACAAAGGCATAGTATTATTGCTCTACTGAAAGAAGATTGATAAAGGGTCCATCAGATGTCAAACTGAACTCACTATTAGCATGCGCATATAATACAATGACCAAGTCTATGCATGTCTAGTCGAGAAAGAAATCAGAAGCCGTCACAATCGGTAAAAGCTAACAGTAGGGTCACCTATATACTCAAAACGATATCCACTGTAATTCCCCGGCTGCTTTTCGGACGCGATTCATAATTGCTAATCCCTCATCGTTCTCACCAACCTCCTCTATCAGAATCAAGTCGACATCCTTTTGGTCCAAGGTGATCAGACCATCAAACAGCCGTCGTGCAGTAACGGATGGAGATGCTATTGGCCCTAAATCATGGCGAAACCAGACCAGGCCGTCAACTACAGGAAGACTGCAAGTGCCCAGTGCTGAATCTGTAAGGGCTAAGATACCGACTTTGACGGGCCGTGAATCATCTATTGTAGTCTTGAGCGATGCTAAATAAGAGAACGCATTTACGGGCGCAATGCCTGTGGGAGGAGGGGTTAAAGTCATGAGAAGTTTCACTGGGACCGATGGGGAGTAGTGCCGATATTTCATTCCAGGTGTTGTAGGTGCAGCCTCCAGCACCTCATCACGGAAATCGCGTCGGTGCACGAGAACACGAGGAACAGGGTCTCCTTCTGCTATTTCCTCCCGTAAAGCCGTCTCAAGATCTTCCACTGTCACACCACCGGGCCTCAATACCCTGATGTTTTGATCCTTTTGCAATCCGTCTACCACAGTACTCTCCAACCCCACTCCACAAGAACCACCGTCCAGAATCAGCTCGACTTTGGCGTCCAGATCGCGTCGAACATGCTCAGCAGCAGTTGGACTAGGTTTCCCAGACGAATTAGCACTGGGGGCCGCAATAGGAGCATCGGTCATGGCAATTAAAGCCCTAGCGACTGGATGAGACGGCATTCTGATTGCGACAGTGGGCTGATTGGCAGTGATTATAGAAGGAATAACACTGGAGTCACTTGGGAACAACAACGTCAAAGCTCCAGGCCAAAAGTGCCTCATAAGTATCTCATAAGATTTTGGCATGACAAAAGATGGTGGCAATAACGAGCGAAGCATGTGGAGGGACGAAACATGGACAATAAGTGGATTGTCAGGCGGTCTACCCTTGACTGAAAATATGCGAGCTGCGGCATCTGCATTTAATGCCAAAGCACCGAGGCCATACACAGTCTCTGTAGGGAAAGCAACGGGTACGAGATTCGTGAGATGCTGAGAGGCAATTTTTAAGGCTTCTAGTGACTCTTGAGAGGAGATCTCAGGCTGACTCGAAGCATTGAAGCGTATAGTAGCAGGATCGCAGGCGAGGACTTGAGTCGATAGCATTGACATTCTGACTCGAAGCGGTCGAAAAATTGAAGGCCAAGTTAGGTTCATCAAATTTGTTGTGATTTGTTTATCTGACGTCGACAAATCCAGTGATTCTCTAGGGGCTGGAGAATAAAACACCGACTGCTATTGCAACCCTGTATTCTTCTAATTATCACCCTCCGACTTGTGTGTCACAGGCATATCCAACCCCACTCGGCGTGCAGTAGCATGGACCCGTTCCTCTGTAGTAAGATCCCCCAGTGGATTGTAGCGGTCCAGCAGAATCTACCAACGTCTGTTAGCGCGTCGAGGCTATTTCTTAGATAAGTCATACTTACTTTGTATTCTCTTTGCGAGGACATAAAAGTTATAGCATTTTGAAGATCCTCTAAATTGGATTGTGACCGTCGAGCCTGTTCAGCCAAAGCGCGAAAACTTGCGGACAAGACAGGGCTGATTTTGTGGGAAGGAAGTGACTGTCTCATTCGAGCTCAAAGATCAAAGCTAGAACATGGACAAGAAGGACTCACCGCCTTTCTTAACTCACGCAACAAGCCTCGATATAGTCGAGCATGTTGGGAGAGCATTTCCAAGTCGTTTGTCTCACGGAGCACGTGCTACTCTGCCTGTTTCGGCGGACAATACTATTACTACCCAACTAGCACCAACTGCTAGTCCACTCAGTACTACTAGGCCAAAGCCTTCGTGCAACATTCTATATAATAGACTCTTATGATGGCTCCCAATCCACCTGTTTCCTCAAGACTAGCTCGCAAGTGCTTCGACATTTTCCCTCTATAAATTATGCGCTTCCACTTTGGTGTTTCTTCCAAGCCCGTGGTCAGTACTTGCTCGATTGATGTGCAATTCAAACTTACCGTTATGGTGTTATTTCTCCTTGGCAGAAACGCACTCGTCACGATGCTGGCACCGTGCAGCTCAAGCCTAAAGCTGTCAAAGTTCAGCAATCCCACAAGATTGCAGAAAAACGATCCATTGCACAAACCCGCAAAGAGCCTCCATATTGCGCTTACGTTGGCAATGCAAGTATACCTCAACTTTCCTTAGCGTTCATTTCTTCACGATGATTTGCAGATCCACCCCAGGGTGACTGAAGAAGAGGTGGCCGATTTGTTCCGCGTATGCGATGGCTTTCTTCAAGCAAGACTTCGCTGCAGTCAAGGCCTTGCAGTCAAGCCCGGTCCTGATACGGAACTCGATCTGGAACGTGATGTACAGTACGCAACAGTGGAGTTTTCTGAATGGCGTGGCCTTTTCCGAGCTGTGAATATGGATGGCATAACTCTCGCCGGTCGAAGGGTTTCCGTATGTCGAGTATTGGTTGTTGGTTGCCACTGCCTCACAAAGTATATATCTAGATTGGAATCACTACAGCCCACTTACCTGAGCTGCATCGTATCATCCGCAGTAAGTATTAGATCCCTACATGCTATCTGCGATCTTAAACCTCATTTCATTACGGCAGGCCATACTCAACCAGACAAATCAGAGAAACAACCTGGGTAATTCACTTTGCTACATGTTTGTTGAAACTTCACTGAGTGCATGACATATCTAGTGCTCTGGCTCTGCAGCCGACTTTGCCATACATCGAGCCACCTAGTGCACACTTGGACCGAAATAGGGCGTTCTCTCATTTCTCGTTCCCGAAGACGGCTGTTTGAGCATGGGTTTCAACTTTTGTCTATATACTTAATCCCGGATATTGTAAAGCAGCATGGCCACAGGCTGCTTTTCCTCCTAAGTTATGCAGAGTATGATACTGTACAGTTTGTGTGAGGTACCGAAAGACAAATAAGGAAGGCGGACTCTTTGACCCTGTGGGTCCAGTGACTGAGCAGATAGTGGAACAAGACATCCATCATCAGGTGAAGCTGCATGGGAGATACCTAGTTACTCATTGACCACGACGCCCGAGGTGAGACAGATTCATTCTATACGTCCATTTATATGATGATTCATAGTATTACTGTTTCGTGGTCTTGAATTACATGGAACTCAGGCTACACAGTCTGATTCTTGCGCCAATATAGTTGCCATCTGTCATCTATATCATGGCGAGGAGTGCCACCTTGAACCCGGCCTCTATGCCTTTCTTTCCTGGCAATCGTTCTGGCGACGATGACGCCAGTAACGGTATAGGTCTCGGCCAGCAACACCCTTTTCGTCATCACGAACAAGATCGCAGCACTTCTACCTCTCTTTCTATTTCCCCCTCCGATTACCGCTCTGTCAAGTCTTCACCTAGCCCTTCTCGTCAGGTAGAGTTGAGTAACGGCTCTACTGTTGGTCATCAGTCACCACCTCTTACAAATGAGGGGTCACGTCGGTCCCCTGCCCTCCGACAAGTAGACGCGAGCAGACCCTTTCCCGGAATAGAGAATCGAATTTCGAGGGAGGCTAGCATGTTGGGAAGCCTGGAGTCGTTGCCAGAGGGGGAGGGTACGCAAGTGACACCTGGACCCCTGCCAGATGTTCCGTCTCGAGGTTTGGGATCATTCTTCTCTCTTCAACAGTCAGCAAGAGAGCGCTTGTCGACGCCACCTGTCCCTATCAATAACAACGGCGCTTCGTATAATACTACCTTTGGCTCCTCCTCGCCGGTATCCTCGCTGGACTCTGGGAGTCATTTCGCCCCGAGTCTGGATCTCCAGCCACAAAGTTTTGACGCTCAGCTGAAAGCATCGTCACACTTTAACGACATCTTGGACCGCCTCGTGCGCTGCGAATACTCTACGATGGAGATTAAGAGAGACCTCGGCGATCTACACCGTAAAGTAAACCTTCTTATTGAACGATCTCTGGCACCCAGTTCCCAGCCCGAGTTCAAAGACCCATTTGCTAGTAACAGTACCACTCCCTCATTCGTCAGTCCACGCCCCTCCATTGGTAACATTGCTCCGAATCAAATGGCTCCCTCTGACGATATCACTGCTATTTCCCAACGCTTGAACACCCTGACGTCTTCCGTGGGTCAGCTTCTTGCTCTGCAGACGCAGCAGATTCAAGCTACTCCAGGGTTGCCAAATCACTCAATTATTGGTGCTGGAAATACACCGATAGATGTGAATCCCCCAGTGAACTCCAATACCGCAATGCTGGGTCATGGTCTGCCGAACCGACCGGATATGAGACCTTCACCTCGAATCCCTAATCCTCCCATGCGAACCTGGTCTACCGGCACCTTGGACCTTCCTCTACGACCAAACGAGATGAACGTCGGCCGTCAAGATGGTCCCCCACGTGATAAGAGGCGCTCTGTGACAGGTCTTCTGCGCAGGGATTCTGCCGGTGTATGTTTCTTTTCGAGATCAACCAAGTCATTAGTTACTTACTTTCGCTGCCTTCATACAGGTCGTAGACCCTCAAGGCGATAATTGGGGCAATTCCCGCGATTCAGGACCCCTGATAACAAAATGGGAACAATTAAATCTGGCTCCCGACTTATTGCGTTCGCTGAACAAATTTGGGTTAGTCTCACTAAGGCCAATGCGTGCTACTTTAAATGGCTGAGTATCATATCTTTCCAGTGTTGGGCCACCCAATAAGATTCAGCAGCGAGCTCTGCCTTTTCTGCTCCGTGGTGCTGACATTATAGCACAAGCACCCCCTACCCAGGAGCGAATTGCTGCCTATGTGATACCTGCTATTCAGATCGCCGTCACAAATATTACAGCTCAACCTGTTAATCGCGGACCGATTGTCATCATGATATCGACGACAGTAGATCAAGCCACACAGGCTCAACGTATGATTCGCGACTTAGGGGGTCCTATTGGAGTCCGATCGGCTTTGGGAGTTGGCACAACTGCGGCCAACAGCGACCTCACTCAGGAGCTACGTTTACTCCAGCAGAACATGCCCCATATCATCTGTGGCACACCTCAAAAACTTCACGCTCTTTTCACTGCTCCTGGTGGCCTGGCGGGATCCGAAGTCAGATTCCTCGTCCTTGACGAAGTCGATCAACTGATTGCTCGCAACTTGCACGAATTTGTCTTCAATATCGTCAAGTTGCTTCCATCACCCAGGTCTCGCCCCTTGAGCTCGGGTACTCCCAATACAAACGTAGCTCCTGGATCTGTGCCCCAGGTACCTTTCAACTCCGCCTTCGAGCCCAATGCTTCATCTGTTTCACCCTTCCAGACGGGGCGTAGATTTTCCACGGTGGCATCATCACCTGATCCAAGTGGTACAAACACCCCTCAAACTGTCGAACGTCAGACTGCTTTGTTTTCTAATACCGTGCCGCAAGATGTGCTCAACCTTGCTACTGCTATCCAACTCCGGGAGCCTGTTCGGGTTCTTGTGCGTCGCGATGGTAATGTTACTCAGGCGGAATCGTCACAAGGATCTCGTGGCCTCCGACAGTATTACCTGTACCTTGCCTTTACTGCCGGCGGGCGCTCCGACCCTACAGCGACGGCTCCTGGCGGAGGCCTTGGTATTATTGGTTCAGGCAGAGGTGCTTCAAGCGCAGAAAGCGTACAAGCTCGAGAATGGAAGCTGGAAGCACTTGCTGATCTCTTTGATGACGTTGACGTTCCACAGGCCATTGTACATGTTGGTGGTATGACTGCATTGGACTCGGTGGTGTATAAACTGGCAAGCCGAGGTCTCGAAGCTGTTCCTCTTGTATGCACATTGAATCTTCTTGAATTCTTGGTTTTAGCACACTCATACGAACTTACTATAGCATGGCGACATGAATGCTGGTAGTAAGCTGGCGGCACTCAACAAGTACCGGAGTGGCAACTCTAATATGATGCGCCAACCAACAACGAAGGTCCTAGTGGTGTACGATGTACAAGTCAAAGAAATTTCACATATTCCTCTTGTAATCAATTACGGTGAGGCATCTTTGAATCACCATCAACTTCATCGGCTGATGCCCTCCACTCAGATCTACCGAAAGCGGTTGAAGAATATGCTCATAGGTTAGCTTTGATTGCTTCATCTCCTTGAAAGTGTATACTAAGGTCTATACAGGGTATCCCCCGCAATTGCTCCTAACAACTATGCGCGTGCCGGAGTCATTATCAACTTCGTGACTGCCACTGGTGGCGACGTTGAAATGTTACGATCCATAGAATGTTTCTACAAGTATGGTGTTTTTTTCCCCTTATGTGTGAACCGTACATTGACGATGTTCAACTAACTTACCACAGAATCAAATGCGTAAGTCATTCATTTCTTGTCATTAATACGCTCGTTCCTGACATTTTGCTGCAGCCTGAAGTTCCTATGAGTCTACGTGACATTGTTTAAAATAATGACCTGCAATGTTCTTGTATCCCTACTGCACACCTCTAGTTTCGTTGTTGCTATATTTGCACTGTGCATTCACGTTCGATACCCTTATACTGCACCCCAGATTGTTTCGTTACTAAATTGTTTCCCTGTGTCTCCTTGCTTCTCTCACACTGTATAGCAGATCTCTATTTTCCATTCCTTCTGGATCGTTGTTTAAACCATAGCCGGATGGACAATCAATATTCTAAGTGTACCATCTTCACTACAACTTGCCAGTTCCTTGAAATCATCATTTGAGGTTGGACGCCAACGCAGCCGGTTAATATGATTCACATGGGTTCGGCTATGAGTGTATGGGTTGAGCGATGAGATAGCCATATCTTCCTTGAAAACTTACTCAGAGTCAATAACTGTCTGAAGTTGCCAAGTAGAGGCCTCCGAGTCTGTATTAGAATAAACCAGAATTTGACCGTTCTCTAGACCGACTGCGATTAAACGTCTGCAATGCATGTCAACACAGAATCAACAAAAGACAGAGTGGTATCACCTGTGTTGAGAGTTGAAGGGAGTGAAGTCCACGGCAGTCGCTGCTTCCTCAGTCTTAATTGTAGCGACGCAGCGCCACTTTTCACTATCATCTTTCCTCCAAACTTTTACCTAGATAACCCGTAAGTACTCTCTCGTCGCCATAGCACGTAAATGCACACCGATTTGTCTCTCGAGGCCGTAGCAAAGACATCTCCCTCACGCGCCCAAGCACAATCCCATATTATCCGCGCATGCGGCTTAAGCTCAGCTGAGACAGGTAAGTAGCCTTGTGAAATGTTTAAGTCAACAGATTCCTCAAGAGCAAACAATGATTACCTCCAGTTTCTTGAATTTGGTATAGCCGCCATGATCGATCTCTTGAAACAGTCAAAACATACTGATCGTCGGGGCTAAAGGAAATCTGCGTGACAGTTAATGAATGTCCCGACAAAGGGTCCCCGATGGACTGCCAGGTTGCGGCATCATATATGCGGACTACAGCGTGCTCTGGACTTGTAGCTTTGCAAGCGGTAGCAATGTATTTTCGATTATTAGAAGAGGCGAGAGTAATTGACTGAAAGGAATGGCGCATTCAGGCAAAAGATACTACAGAGCAGTGAGAAATATTACCTCGTAACCATGCCCGAAAACTTTTTCTGTTTCCGGCCAAAGGGTCACCGAAGCTAATTCTCCTTCGAACGGACGTCGTGACAGAGGGGTAGTAGATTTGAGGACTGCTAAACAAAGACATGAGATAGCTAAACAACTCAGTAAGATCTCCACTGACCTCCGGTGTCGGCTTTATTTGAGAGACCCAGAGGAGGTACGCTGGCGCCCATTGGGCGATCTTTCTAGGGGACTATTCATACCTGGAGTTGAACAAGCATCAAGACATACCTCATTATCCGAGAAAGAAGAAATTTTTAGCGAGCTCGCGAGATCGACAAAATGACGCGGTGCTTCAAATATGCGTACTACTTTCTCATCAGCGATACTTGCAAATTTAAGGTCTTCCAGGAAGGTAGCTCCGAGTAGATCGTAACCATGCACTTGAGGTCGTGCTAGTTCATGCCACAAGGACTTTCCGTTTTGTGATAGTACAGGTCCGTGAATGCGAGTGCTTTGATCTAGGCTATGTAATCCGTTCGATGAGCTGAAGATAAGAAAGAACGGAAGTATTACCCAGTAGATATTAAAAATGTGCCGCTAGGACTCCAATTGATATCCTTGACAGCGCCACTGTGGCCGGTAATGGCGCCCACCTCTGTCCATATTTCTTCTTCTTTGTTTTCTGTGGGCTGGCAGCGCCATCGTCGCCAGCCGCCAGACCAGCCCCATGCAATAGCTTCAGAGCCATCGGGGTTCCAGACACCTCCGATGAAGCCACCTAAACGCTGGCCACCGATGTCACCGAACCTTTGTCGATTGATCCAGATGGAGGTTGAACCGTCTTTGGAGTCCGTGATGACAGAGGCAGGTGACCAAAGTATCATCGAAGAGTCTGTTGAAGTTGAAAGAAGTGTCGGAGCGGAATCTGTTGTAGAGGGACGCCACAGGACAGACGTAACTCCTGCCTCATGACCAATGAGAAGCGCGTCAAAAGTCACGGAAAAAAGGGTGCTTTAAGAATCATGACAGTAAGCAGCCTGGTTCAATCGCAGAGGGCTTGCTATGTTCACCTTCTTTGATCTGATTTAACGGACATAATATGACGCTTGAGCGATATCGATCGTCCACCCTCTTCGGTCTCCGCAAAGTCCTCCAAGGATTCCTCGAAAGCGTCGAGAAAATCATCACTCAATGCATCGGCTTTTTGAACAGTAGGCTCTTTCTTGAAGATTTCGATATTCCAGAGCCTTATTGTTGCATCTTGGGAAGCAGAAGCTAGCACCAATGGGCCTTCGGCATCTGGTGAGTGGAACGAAAGACTTCGTACCCAGTCCTCATGACCCATGAGCACCGCAGAGCGAACGAACTACAGGAAAAACTTGAGACAAATGAAGGACGCCCGAAGCATATACGTACAGAGTCTTCAGAACGCGTCCATAATTGAACATTTTTATCTGTTCCTCCAATAGCAAGAAGAAGACCTGAGAATCTTTAGTTGATATAATATCGTCTGAAAAAGTGTCAGTAGAACCACAAACTGTTAGATCGAGGCAAACGGGCAAGACCCAGTGCAAGAGGGTATCGTCCAGATAATGAGATAGTTTGGTTCTCTTTTATTTCATCTTCATAAAGAAAAGAATCAATGCCGTTGAGAAAGCCGAGAAAGACAACTCGTTCATGCCTTTTTCAAGGTCGGGAGGCAACTTCCATATTTTTACGACAGCTTCAGACGACCCAGTCGCAAGACAATCGCCGAACACGCATAGACAAGAGATGGCTTTCGCATGTGCTTGAAATTTTGTCGATACCCACTGAATGTTTCAACATAATCAATAATGAAAACTAAGTTTACATGCTGCGTAGCGCATGCCTGGGAGCCTGCTTTCCTCCAGCATCGTACTACGCCCCTATCATCCGCACTGAAGAACGACTGGCTTGTATGGATTCGAATGCAAGTGACTGTCCCTTCGTGGCCGGGAAGAGTCTCACCTATCGCGCCGTCAGTGTTGGCCTAGGACAGACGAAACGATCAGTAACCAACAAAATATCACAGCAGAAGAAGCTTTGCTCACAATATCCCAAATCGCGATCAGATTAGACGATCCGAATATGACAAGCGAGTCCGAGGACACGTCTGCAGCACCTGAATGTCGATTCACGGAGGCTGCGATATACGCCGTAGTAATTTCCATCGAGGCTCAGGGGAAGTTGATAATATTTGTGAGCGTTTGGCAGTGAAGAGACTGGCGCTTGCGCTTAGCGCTTAGCCGGTGCTCTTCAACTTCACCTCCATGATACCCAATGATTCTTGGATTCGGTGCTGATCTCGTGCACGTTCCTCGCATTCAGGCTATATTGGCTCGTAGAAGTCCTGCAAATTTTGCTCGTCGAATTCTCAGCGATGCTGAATTTGCAGAATGGAAATCAGGGCACGGTAGCAAACATGTTAGAGATGCGCAGTGGTTCGCTGTCCGGTATGCGAGAGCTGGTTCTTCGTCCTTACATCGAAGATATTCATACTATCTATAGATGGGCTGTCAAGGAAGCCACATACAAAGCATTGTATCCCGTCTATCGGCCAACTTTCAAAGAGCTCAGTTACCACAAGTTAGGAAGCTTAGGCCCTGGATCCAAACCTACAGTAACATACCTTCCACGAACTGGTACGGATGTCGAAATCAGTGCTATTCATTGCTCAGTCAGTCATGACGGAGAATACGTTTTTGCATCTGTCGTGGTTGAGAAATAAATTCTCTAAACAAGTGTGTCGTGTCAAGCACCGTGAAAATATAATCTACTACTGCTTCGGCCACCAATCAGGCCACCAAGGCGTGATAGAGCAAGTGACAGGGTTCTCACTGCTACCCGAGTCGGATTTTAGTGCAAGATCGCCTTTTAAAACGCCCTCTATGTGCTCCAACCGAAGAAGTGCGAGGCCCACACCATGTTTTGAGCTTAAAAGCTTTCCAGTGCCCCTAGGTCGCACCGCTGGCAGCTCAGTCAGCACTGACGGACGGATTTCGAGGCCTGATGGGAATGATTGCGGAACCGTGTCAGCTTCTGGAGACCTGCTACTGATTCAATCCCCATCCGAAGCAACAGCGAATTGACTACACGCACAAGGATGTCGTATTCTGGATCACGACTGGAACCGTTCTTTTGCGAATTACCCCCTTGTGGTATGTCCGGACAGTAAGTTCTTGTCCAACATAACAACCCTTCCTGAAGTCAACTATTCACATAAAAGTGCATGTGAGTTAGATACATTCTTGAGTATAGATCGGGTACTGACGTGCGCCCATTACATCGAGGTTCGAGTCCATTGGAAATGCGGTAGTTGAGTGTATCTCGGAGGCGCCTTGTGGAACTCCATGAATGATTCGATGAACATCGTAAAGGTCCGAAGACACTTCCTGATGTGTAGATGCTTGTATTGCTGGATATAGAGATGAAGATTTCGCTATTGTTATGGAAAAAAGAGTGACTTACGCCGATCGCCCTTTCGAACTAACAGTCTATGACCCATACCCACAGCCCTTCTATCTCGTATGACGTGCTCCTGCGTGCCCCATGGCCAATTTTCTTGGGCGTCAGACCAGACAGGTTCGATTGCCCCACTTGAAGCGAAGTCCCAGTTTCTTGGGGTCTCCCAGTGACCGTCCTCGCCTGAGTCCCAGGAAGCCCAACTATCGTATTGTTCAGAGACATCTCGAATCTTGACTTTTGCGCGTAGAACATAGCGTTTGAGTATATCGTGGAGGGGAGGCGCATCGGACGGACGTAAATCGTACTCTAGTAGATAGGCTGGACGACCATCGACACTATGGTCTGTAAACACAAGTAGGTCATACAATACGCGTCCCTATGTATTTGTTGTAAGCCTTGAGGCAGATATAGCTGGAAAACTTACCTGAGCATTGAGGATTGCGGAGTAGAATGGACGATCGCGGGATTTTGGAATTGCAGAGGCTAGCACACCGTTGAGAAATTCTGGTGCTTGTGAGCCAGACACGGAAAGAACTGCTCTCGAGTGCACAGGAGCAATACAGGGGCCATGGCTGAGTAGATTTCGGACTATGGAAGGAAGCTTGGGCAAAGACATGAAATGGTGGGTGGGAATGACTAATATGTTATACACTCGCGCGACGCCGGTAATGAATTATAATTTTTTCAGACTTTGACGTTCATGTCCTCTTCATGCCAAGGCTTGTTGGCAGCCCTCAAGGACTGTCTTATGCATTCTGACTGTGTCATGAAACAAGGAAATCTCCCATCGGAGTGTCTCAAGAATCACATCGATGAGCTTCCAGAGTCATGTCAGTCTCTTAGGAAGGCTACCTTTGAGTGCAAACGAGGGATGGTATGTCATTGTTTGATATTCACAGCTGACTATTTCCTAAACGTATGTGTCAGCTGGATATGAGGAAGAGGTTTCGTGGAAACATTGTTGGCTCCCGGTTTGAATACGAGCCTGACAAACCCAGGGTACAAGCTGACTTGGAAGAGACGGTTTCCAAATGATTATATTTGGGCTTATCATGAGGCGGATGCGCTGAATCAGCCCCCACTCCTGCTGACTGATACACGAAATGTTTCTTCTCAGTGCCATGTCGTCATCCTGTATAAAAATTGCTACATGTCGTCGCCTTTTCTCCCAGTTACCACTATCCACCATGTCCAAGCCATTCCTTCTGTATTCCGCCCCTACGCCCAACGGGGTCAAGGTCACATCTTTCCTCGAGGAATTGAAGACTGTATATCCCAATATCAGCTATGAGTGTGTTATGGTTCTGTTATTGTGACTAGTTCAGTCGACGAGCTCATCATGGCGATTTAGTCACGAGAAGATTGATATCTCCAAAAACATCCAGAAAGTGGGTGCTGTCATTGACCAAATGTGCACTAACTCACAATGTCTTCAGGAGCCGTGGTTTATTAAGCTTAACCCCAATGGACGTATTCCCGTGCTCGTAGACAGAAATCGCGATGATTTTGTCATTTTCGAGACAGCAGCGATATTGCTCTACCTCCAGCAGCATTATGACAAAGATTTCAAGTTTGGTTGGGACCCTGTCAAGAATCCCAACGAGTACAGCGAAGCTTTGCAGTGGATATTTTTCGCTGTATGTGATTCTATTACCGCCACTCCGCAGATTCAAATTTATTCTCCTGCAGCACGGCGGTGTGGGCCCTATGCAGGGACAGCGTGAGTTGCTAGTTTTAGCATGAAAAACGTATCAATTTTCGAGCCATCGACGTCTACAGTGAACCATTTCAACAAGTTCGCCCCGGAAGACATTCCCTATGCGAAGAAGCGTGAGTCAATGCGCGTCAAAGAGAGCATCACGCGCCTTGCTCAAACTGCTAACAGGATATCTGGATGAGACCAAGCGTCTGTATGGCGTCTTGGAGATACGTCTTAGCCAGGGTCGCGACTGGCTCGTGGGTCCGGGGCGCGGTACGTTTTCCGTCGCGGATGCTAATGTTATCCCATGGTTTGTCTTGAATTCATAAGCAGCTAGCATGACAAATTGTTTTACTAACACTGCGCAGGGTTCGCCTTCACGCTTTCAGTGGAGTTCCAACTTTGGACGAGTGGCCAAACGTCAAGGTGAATGGTCCTATTTTCCTGCTAATCTATTGATTTTATTGAATAATTGACACAGAAATGGGTTGAGGCTGCTGAGGCGAGGCCGGGATTCAAGGCGGGAACATTAGTCGGTCGGTAAATGAGAATCTGAGATAAGATTGTGTATGTCGTAGTAAAGTAAACAAAGTTGATTTGTACCCACACCATGATCGTCCGACACTTACGTCGTTGCCTGCACACTGAGGTGCATTTGCCAGCCTCTTCTACCTCTCTCATTCCTATAAACCACCGTGATGCCCACACTGCCCCTCATTCAGTCTCCATGGCACATCCCATGGATCCCAGAGACAAGTCTCCTTCGAGTGAGCAACCTCCTTCTACCTCTAATAATGCCGACTCGGAGCCCTCTGGTTCTAATTTACCTACTACGATACCCCACGACCGTACCCCACAATACTCTCATCCACCGTTTCATACCCATGCTTTCTTTGTAGCATTAGAAAGGACGTTCCCAACGCCAACCGCTCGAAGTCTCATGCGTGCGACGCGTGCATTACTGGTGGATCGTGTAGGCAGAGTCCGTAGGGAAGGCTTTACTGTCAAGGATCTCGACAATGTTCGTTTCGTCTTGCTTCCCTTTCTTTTCATTTTCGTATGTTGATTCATCTCATAGCAAGCATACCTCTTTCGTGCTGCATTGTCTGAATTGCGTTCTGAGATCACCCTCACGACCAAGAACGATTCCGCTGCTGTTCAAGCGGCGACTACAGCTTTACGGAGAGAACTCGATCGCTTAGACGTGAAGATGAAGGAGGATATTTCCACCATGAAACATGAGTGAGTGTTGAAGTGTTGGTCGTGTGCACGTCACTGATGTCTACTCTAGAATTCAGATGGATTTCGACAGCAGAAAGAACGAAGTTAAGGACGAGTTCAAGCGACAGGACATCGCTATAGAAGTGCGTCCGACGCATGATCATCCTTTGCAGTGTCAGGCTAATCATCAGCTTAAAGGAACTATTAAATAAGTCTATTGTCAGTATCAGCGATCTGAGGACGGATGTTGAGGAAGTCAAATGGGATAACATGAGGCGGGCTGTTGGTGCGTATTTCTGCAGACTGGAGTGGCTATTTCCTCATGCCCTGCTTTCAGTTGCTCTATTTGCATTTGCATCAATCATCATTATAGGCATGGAATTGAGACCGAAACCGCCACCATCGCCCCCTCCTGTGGTTCCCTCACCCATCACCCGAGCAGATTTGAATCAGCCTACAGCTGAAAATCTAGAGAAGATGGATTGGGTCACATAGCATGCTGTTTGGCGTGCACCCTGGTATTTTAGATGGCATCGTAATCTAAGAGGGAATTGTACATGTGAATTTAATATTACTTAGGTATCCCAGGAGCACACTTTCAAGACCATAATCTACATACATGTATCATCAATTGTAAACCACTCGATCCTATACACTCCTAAAATGCCATTATCGAACATCGAGCTTCGCCATCTTGGAGGACAGTGCCTCTGTACTATTGGAAGGAGCCGACTTGGAGGAAGGTGTATCTGGGGCGGCCGCCCAATTTGGGGTATCAGCTGTATGCTCTGTGCTGGGTGGCACTTCCTTGTTCTCTGGCTCTGCAGCAGCACCGGCATCCTCATCCTCATCTTCCCAGCTATCCTTTACTGTCTCCTTAGTCTTCTTCTCTTCCGCTTTCTTCTCCCTCCGTTTCGCGTTCTTCTTCGCACTCTTGCTCATTGGTTTGTCACCTGCTTTCGGTTCGGGCGGAGGAACCCAACCAATGATGTGCCCTTTAGGTAGTGTATTTGCATCCATCTGAGCCTGCTTTGTTCCCCGGAAGCGGCGCACATCTTCCTGGGGGGTGAAACCAGGGCGGATCTTTATTTGTTTGCGGACACTAAAGGGTCGCTTTTAGACATAGGAATTGAAGAAAATATCATACATACGTTCCATCTGGCCGTCTAGATTCTGGAATAACACGCTCAAGGGTCTGAGGATCTACAGCAATGCCAGAGGCGGTCTGAGTCGGGTTGATTGGTGGTTTCGACATGAGCAAGCTGTATATTACGTAATAATACATCGCTCATTCTCTCCCTTGATGAGGTACGCTGTGCTCGTTACTGGCCCTGCAGGCGCGGGCAAATCCACTTTTTCAACTTCCTTTCTTACACATCTCACTGCTTCAAAACGTACTGGGCATCTTGTCAATCTAGACCCTGCTGCTGACCCTGGCAGCTTCGAATATGAACCTGCTATCAATATCATGGATCTCATCAGTTTGCAGGATGTGATGAGTGAGCTGGGATATGGTCCTAACGGTGGGCTCGTATATTGCTTTGAGTGAGTAAGTGCCACGAACACGTAATTGAATGTTCTCTTTCTTAAATGCACCAATAGATACCTGTTGCAGAACATGGACTGGTTGGAGGAAGAACTTGGAGGTTACGAGGATGACTATCTCATCTTTGACTGTCCAGGTTTATAAAACCTCCGCTTTGCTTCGAGCCACCTAACACCCTTCTCAAAGGTCAAATTGAACTTTACACACATCATCCATTCCTGCCGACACTTGTACAGAATCTCACAAGAATGGGAATTCGAACCTGCGCAGTTTATCTCATTGAATCTCAATTCATGGAAGATAAATACAAGTTTTTCAGGTATATTCTATTTCTATCCTGATTTATCTGCGATTGACAGCCCTCAGTGGTGTTCTCTCTGCGATGTCCGCTATGGTCAATCTCGAGATACCTTGGATAAATATCATGTCCAAAATGGATCTCGTCACTCCCAACTCGGAAGATCCAACGCGCGGCGCTCGGAATGGTTTGCGAAATCGCAGGGATATTGCTAGGTAAGTTCCTTTGTTTCAGATATCTGGATTTCATATCCGCGCACACCATGCAGTGCCCGCGGGCACGGTGTGCTTTTCTCCAAGTTCTGTGACTGAGCAGAATTTGTACAAGAGCATGAGTCTTTCGTGACTTGAACGTGGTGTACAGTTTACTTTTGGACACTTCTATTTATTTCCGTGCCACGCATCACACTCCCACTTATCATCCTTCCTTTGTGAGAGTCTGGCGAATTCCGTAGCTAATGCCTAGTTTTTGGTGCCTTCCTTCCTCAGATATCTGGAGCCGGACCCCCTATTACTTGCAACAACACGAGGCGACAAGTCAGATATATGGAATCCTCGGTTTCACGCGCTCAATCAAGCTATAGTACAACTGGTAAGTGGAACTCCTGATCCTCCTTGCGGTCTATATGCTGTGGAGAGCTACATACTAGTGGCCCCATTTCTCCGCTGTTTTCGTCGTTTGACCCGGTACTTATGACCATTGAATCACACTTTGTTGGGCAACTGCTTTGCGTTCATTCTCATGTCTTGGCGCCCTCTATTCACTGATAATAATTTCAGATTGAAGACCATCCTCTAGTGTCCTTTCTACCACTAGACTTGACGTCCTCTGACTCTCTGGAAACTGTGATAAGTCATATCGATTACACAATGCAATACGGTGAAGACGAGGAACCAAAAGAGGTAAGAATCAGCCACATTGTTTGAATATAATTAACAGCTCCTCGTCAGCCTCATGATCTGGACGAAGGCGACTTTCAAGATCTGGAGTAAGCACCAACCCAATGACCTACGGCTGTCGTTCTGTGGCGCTCTATATCATAAAAAAAGACGCTGCTTGATCGAGTTTTCAATTGCGACATCATATGTAGATACTAAAAGCTGTTTGCGTCAGGACCTGTCCATTCTGCGGAAATGATGGGTTTTACTCTGAGACGTAAATGTTAGATAGCTGGATTTCTAGCTGAAATCAGTTTCTAAATATTGAGCATTTTACAAAGTTGACATTTGAGCATATTTGGAATATTTGAGATGACGCATCTATGGATATCTCCATGGAAAGAAAGTATAAAACCTCTGGGAGAGCTAAAAATTAAAATTTGATCTCGTCTCGCTACCACCTCACAAGGGTCGTTTGGAATGCCCAGCTATTATCCTACTCAGGCTTCACACTACTCACACCACGACGGTCAGCCTGTGGTGTACACTTCAAGCCACCGTTCACACCATTCCCATCATGTCCCGTATCCGTCCAGCGGTAGCCAGCAGTACTATAGCCAGCCCACCTATGGTGGCAACGACGTCGTATACGTGCCTACGCACGCTAGTAGTCATGGTCATCACTCACATTATACCCAATCACCACAAGTAGTAGTGAGTTGCCTGGCCTTATCGTAATGAAGAGATGTAACCCGCTAACACTGCCCCTCCTCAGTACACAACAACCAGCAGCCACGGGCACGGGCACCGCCATCATCGCGATAGTCCTCGTTATTACAGCACTCGTAGCAGCAGCCACGGCTACGGCCACCTCACACTGGGCGAGCGTATCCGCCGCTTCTTTGGCTTCGGCCCAAAACGCCATCATTACAAGCGCAAGTCCAGGACTAGCTCCTGGGGCTTTTTAGGGCGCTCTCGTCGACGGAGATATATGGATGCCCGCACAGGCGCTGAGGTGGATAGGCATGGCAGACCCGTCTATCGAGTCTGAGCGATTGCGCGAATTCAACTGTTTCTGATCGACCAAATGCCCTGCTAGTGCGGTTCCCTCAACGACAGTTTCTGTAACTTCGACGCCTGGAGAAAGCTTTGTGGACTCGACATGTGCGGAGTGTGTATCTGCTTCTTGTCACACGTTAATGTGTCGTCCATGGACCATAAAACAACGAATGTGTGTTACGAGATAGTTCTGAAAAGACATTATGACGCCAGGGATGTCATTTCCCTTTGATTTGCAACTCGGTAGATCGAATTCAGTGCACCTGTATGTAGTACCAATTATTTGATCTGTTTGCTGTACTTCTTTCTAATGGTACCTTGGTCACCTTATGTGCACGCAATCATATCGCAAATCTGTAGTTTGGAGGTCAACCAGAAAACGTTGAAATGTACACTAAAAGTGTGGAAATACAATACAAACAGATACGGATAAGTAGAATAAAAGCAATCCAAGAGTCTAGTACGGTAGTTATGACAGATTTAGTATGCATTATGCACTGAATATCACTAAACGGATGAAAAGGTTAAAAAATCATATCCGAGCCTTTATCTTGCCCAATGGAAGGATTTGCCTTTGCAGCCTCAGCTGCCGCCAGCCACAAACGAACTTGTTCCAGAACTTCAACGATGACTTTCGTCATCTCTCCGCGTCGGACTATCTGTTTGGGATCGTCTTGAGCGGCTTCCCAGAGGACAGCTAGATTGACTTCCATCTATTGAAGGTGAAAAGGAGAGTCAGACGAATTAGAAAAGAAAATTGTGGGAATACCTTCTGCGCAAGCTCCTTAAACGAGACATCGAGAGCATTTCCGACAGCCAAGCACATTGAAGACAGTCGCTCCAGCATAACGTCGGCCCCCTCATCAAAGACATCGTCTTTCCTCTCTGAAATGAAGTTATGAAAGACAGCCTGTAAGGAGCAATGAGATGGACGATGTGAATACACCTTGTGACAGCTACCGACCTTCTGCCGAGCCACTGATCCTTTTCCCCGTTCTTCCATAGCCGAAGCATAACCATCCATGAGATTATCTTGAACAAGAGGGGCCAAGCACCGGGACACTTCCTTTTGTTCCTGGTTCAGCGCTTCGCGAACTACACCCACTGACTTTTGAAGTGCAATTTTTGCTTCGGCGAGACAAAGTTCACCCTGCAGCTTGACTCGATCTTTGAGGCCAGGGGCTGCTGAGCCTTCTATATCGGCAAGTAGCTGATGAATGACAGATAAAACTGAAGCCTCAAACTTGGCAAACATGTCAGCCTCGAAGACTTTGCTCCAAGATGCGGCAATGTTCTTCGTGAAGGGCGCCAGTAGCTCGGAGTTTAGGTCACGATTACGGAACTCTCCATTGCGTCGAAGGACTGCCCGATAAGTCGCCCTGAGAGTGCATTGGTTGTTTAGAGTGATACTAATCGCAAATTACATACCAGTGTAGAGAGGCAGCGAAGTTATCCGATGTCTCGACGGCGCCTTGAGCGGCCTAGAGATCTTTGAGTCAGGCGGCAGCTGTGCCCATTTCAATAAGACGCACCAAAGTTGCTCCCACTCGGCATTTGTCTTCCAGTCCGTCACGGAAGAGTTTCTGGAGGTCCTCAACAGTGTTTTTGATGCGAGCAAGGAATTCCTGCCACCATGTGTCCATCAATCTTGAAACAATCTTTAGACGTACTCCAAGACCGGCGCACCTTATTCAGCCGAGGGGTAATTCCTATTAACTCCCCAGCAGCATCGACCTTGGGCGCAGGTTTATTCATTGTAAATAGTGATCCGCCTGGGCCGAGGAGCGTAGCAAAGGGGTCGTTCTCGCCATTGTACGAATCTTCGCTGTCCGAGTCGTACACTTCCGAGTTAAGCCCAAAGTTATCATTTTCATCCTGAGGAGTCGATTCCCATTTGGAACGCAGAGCCTCTCTATCTTCGGCTGTCACACCGCCAATACCACTAACAAAGATATTGATGGAGGTAGCGAAAGCTTTTAAATGATCTAGGAAGGTTCGAGCCGATCGCGTGCGGGAGGCAATGGTTAACGTATGACACCATTGCTGTAGATCAGGAATTTCTATGAAGAGGGATGTAAATATTGGGCAGGTGATCACTCATTTTGCAAGAAAACTTCACCTGTGGAAGCCTTATCCGAAAAGCAGGTAGGTTCACCATCACCCTTGACTTGATCTAAAAGGGAGTCAACGACAAAGTGTTGCAACGTATAAAAACCATACTTGTAAGCCGAACATAATCGCGGCTGGAGCACGTAAATACAGGCAGATTTATAGCATCGTAATCTGCGGAATATATGAGCTTGAGAGCACCCGGACCAGAAGGTATTGCAGCCTACCGCGTATTTTGACAGACGGGTCAAAATTGTCGGGGTCACGTTCCTCTCCTATAGCATCTGGAACAAAAAGTCATGAATTCTCTAGAAGAGTCCTGATCATAGTTCATGCACACCATCAAGATCCTTGAGACCTAACGGAACTTGTTCAGACACTGTTACATCACTCCAAATCATATCGTATGCGCACCTGTTCTAAAATCCTCCTTCAAGACATCCTTGGAAAACTGTAACCAGTTCAGAGTTGGTGCACAATAGGAATGAGTATCGAGACATACCTCGGAGCGTTTCTTAGAGCACCAACCATTCTTTTTTTTCTGGATCTTTGACAAGGCTTTCTTCAAGGTAGCGATGTTATCTGCTGCATCTTTTTTCTCTTTCCGCACATCCGAAAGACGGCCCCGCCGCTCATTGATCTCAGCCTTAACCTCGTCAGCCTTGGCCTTAACTGATTCCTCTGTGACCTCTTCGACGACAAGTTCTTCCACTTCGATATCGCTATCGTGGTCGCTACTGTTGTCAGAGTTAGTGATACTGTCGTCATCGGAATCTGAACTATCCTCGTGGCCAGCATCGCTGTCCGAGCCATCCGTGCTGTCGTCCTCGCTGTCACTAGCTTCATCACTGTCGCTTTCTTCATCATCTTTCGAAGCATCAGTATCTCCCTCATCCCAAGAAACTGAGGAGCTACGCCGTCGTTTAGGCGATCCTTTCTTGCCACCCCTGCTATTCTTCCGCTTTTTGCTAGTCTTCTCCTGCTTTGCAGGTCCAACCGCAGTCAGATGAGGAGTGAAATCGACTCCAGCTTTGAGCGCCTCAAGATGTTCTAAGTGCTCCTTGTAAATAGCACGAAGACTCTTTAGCTCAGCTTGGAGTGCTAGACATCGTGAGTGTGAGAGAGTTCGCTGATAGCGCCATGATAGCAAGCATACCTTTCTCCTCCTTGTCTGCTGCAGCTTTCTTTGAGCTCCACACAGAAGTTTCTTCTCTGTAACGGTCGATCTCTTCTTCGATCTCTTCCAACTCTGGATCATCTTCGAGATGCAATGCACTGATCACCTCAGAACAGCTTATATCATCGGTCTTGCTCGCTATTTTAAGGCATCAGGGCGAGCATATTTCTAGACTTTGACAAATGCCCACCAATAAATGTGATAGCATGATCATCATAACTGTATGTAGGAATGAGTTTGGAGTATATGGTAAGTCAAATAAGAATAACACTCACTTGCCATCTAAGAAAGATGGTCAGAATGAGTCTGAAGTCAGCATAAACAGGAAAATGACCAGCTTACCCACTAAAAGGAAATTCGTCAGAAGATGTGACGGAATTTGACCAGAACAGTAGGAACTCACTCAAAAGCTGCATTTTGAAAGCATCTCCAAGGAGATCCCGGGCAGTTTTATCATCCACTGCCCTATACGAGATGTGAGACAAACGGTAGCTAGTTCCTGCAAATTGCAACCTGCCTCGTGATAGGTGCTAGAATCCAAATGCACTGGGCCTTCTTCATATATGTCTTGGCGATATTATTACGCGCAGCGTTCGCATCAGCCACACCTACACACAAAATAATAAGATTATCCATAAATTTAAGAGAAGCGGAACCAATCACCAGGAAGGTCAACAAGAACACAGCCAGAAGAAAGACATTCCGCACGGCATCGTACGTTTACTTGACGGATGAGAGGCCAGAAGGCTGGAGCATTATGATCTCGTTTGTCTTTCTTCTTGCTAACCCCAGCCACAGTCATCATGAGGCTCTTGCTCCCATCCTTGTCCGTATGCTTCTTGTCTTTCTTTTTCCCTCGACTTCGGTCTGTCGAGTCAATATACTTAGCAATTTCTTCGCCAAAGGCCTTTGAATTTTTGGCAACAATGTTCTTGGTGGATCCAAGAATATTCGCAATTCCTACGGCGAAGTGGTTCAGAACAGACTAACACCAAGAAGGATATACATACGAGGATCAGATGCGATTATTTGATCCGCCGACATGGACACCAGCTGTTGTTGGGAGAGAGTGGGAAACACGGCATGAACCTATACATGAATGAGTATATTGTCGGTGTTACGTGGTAGTACAACTGCTTCCACCTTTGACCAAGCTATACCGGCGTCGCTTTTGAGGTCATTGGTCCTCTTGAGGCTCCCATCTTCTTCGACGAGATCGTGCTGAAGGAGTGCAAGTTCATCCTTCCATTCCGTAGCAGAAAGGAACGAGACATCGGCATCAATAGTCTTCTTGTCATGATACGCTATTTCCGTGACCACTAGAGAAAACTAGGGCTGAGCAAAAGAAAGACAGTCACACGGTTACTCAAATACACACCCGCCGTGCATGCTATAAAAAGCCAGGCTTAGCGACAGAGCTCAAGGCCGAGTTGATTTTACACACCTCGCATACCCGAAGTCGGTACAATGTTGTCTAAGTCACGAGTCAGATATTTTTCCCGCTCTTAAACAAGCAAATTACCATCTAAGAGGGCATTGAGGATAGACGACTTTCCCGCGCCGGTAGCTGAAGAGAATAGAAATAATGACCATGCTGTTGCACTTAGGAAAGAGCACATACCACCACACACAGCAATAAGAGTCTTCGGACTGGTTTGACTTTCGAGACTATAATCGACTCGGAGTTAAGCGATGGATAGGGGTAAACGAGCGAAAACAGCACACCTCTTCAGTTCTCTGTCCCAGACCTCATGTCTAAGTTTACTACCAAGCTGCAGCTTATTCAGGTATGCTTTGATATGCTTCACCATCTCGAGGCCTTCTTTCAGGGCAGCCTCGGGTTCGTAGGGGATATCAGCGACGGATGTGTAGAGAGTATATTTCTTGCTCAAAAGAGGCACTTGGTCCGTCATCTGTGCATCAGTACGATCAGTGGCTGACGCGCTTGATTGCGCTACTTGAGGGGTAGGTAGGGCCAGACATTTTCGCTCGAGTAGCTGCGACGCGTATTCAGCAAAAGAAGACGATAAACGAAGTAAATATTGGCATTGAACATACGTCCTCAAGACTCGGTTCAGGCTTCATGCTCGACGCAGCAGAGTTGGCTGCAGTAGATGACACCAGAGGGGCCCCCGGTATTTTTACTTCTTGCGGTTCAGGCTTGATCTGAGCAGGACGATGAGCGGCAGCGGTGGCATGATAATGGAGAGATGGTATTTTATACCATAACGAGAAACCTGTTCTCCTTCGGGATAAGAAACTGTCAGAAGGTGGTTCTTGTATCACTGAGAATATTGAGCACGTAAGGAGATTGTGAGGGTAAAAGTGTAAGCACGAAATTCCGCGTCTTCGTAGTGGTCCAAGACCACTAAATCCATTTCCCACAGTGTCACATTGTCACACTGTGACCGGACGCGTCCGTGACATGCATGATTATTTTACATGATAAGCTTTGACAAAGTTCGGAGCGCAAAAACAGAAATTTCTTGAAGAAAAGTGGAAACTGATATGTACAAAAATGATCCGCCCCGGCGAGCAGCGGTGCCCAGCTTGAAATCCAACGACAATCTATTCCTCTAAACAAAATCAGGGATCAGTAGGAACGTATACATACATATTTAGAAGTGATGTATCGAGCTGGAAACCACGACTTCAAAGCTTCTGAGGTAGCCAATGCCCCTTGAGATGTCTTGCTACGTCCGCTTCCACCAACGACATCCTGCCCATGCCTGGGTTCACCGGGAACCTAGAGTTGCCAGCTCCCGAGAATCCGAGAAGCAACTCCCGCCCTTGTAGAAATACATCTTCACGATAAGGCTCTTCCATCAATGACTCTTCATTATCACCGGCGTCCACGTCATTGAGGGAAAGGGGAATATCAAAGTTACGATCATATTCAAAACAATAATCGTACTGGTTAGAGATCTGGCTCAATCTCTCTCCTTCGTAGTGATAGCCTAGCTCCTCAAGGTGAGCTGTGCCGAAGTCATTGAAGTCCCTCGCTTGCTCTTCTGAATGTTTTTCAGAAAATGGTGTCCTGTATGGTTCATATTGTTCTCTTGCGAACGAGGATGTCCCGTATTCCATCAAACCCATATCCCAGGCGTCTTCATATCTCCCGTTCCAGGGTTTGTAACTGGTATCGTCCTCATACATGTCTGTATCAGGGGGAGCCAGTGCAGCTTGAGAGATATCAACACTCGAGGGGAGGTCAGGGGCCCAGTAATCGTTTTCATGAAGTCCAGCATCCAACAATTGCAAAGTAGGTTCAGGAGGCTCAACCCAATCAGCGGCATACTGAAGACATTCCGTATCCTCAGGGAAAGTGGCGTCATTTGAGTAGAATGCAGAGGTGTATTGAACGTCATCACCGGAAGAGAATAAGATCATGTTGTGTTCTTTTGAAATAGCGAGAGGGGGAAAAGCACCCGGAGGGACAAAACCTGGTGTATCAGACCATAATAAGTTTGACCTAGATTGTTGATTCAATGGCTGATATGTTCGCTTGGGGGTGCCCACAATCTCCTTTTCTGGAACAGAATGGTCTGAAAAGTGTATTTCTTGCCTGCTAGAGATGTCACACTGCTCTTCGGCTCTCCGCTGATCAAACGAATCGATTGCTTCTGGGTAGGTTACATCCTGCGGATGTTCGTTGATGTTACACGAAAGGACCGGGGCGTTGAGAGATGGAGCGCGAAAAAGAATATCTTGGTTATGTTCAGATGGTGCAACAGCCTGCTCAGCAGGTTCTTGTCGAGGCTTGAAATACTTGGAATCCAAGAGTTGAGGAGACTTTGCTGGGACTTGAGATGCAGACTGCGATGGTGCTAACGAAGAATGTGATGTAGACAAGTCCGACAGGTTGTCAAGACAGCCTTCGGTTTCCTGATCTGCAGCTTTTGGAGCGCAGGAAGCAATCGTGGCGTTGTCTTTCAACCAAGACAGATTCTTCATGTTCAAGATTACGGTACTTTCCTTACAAGAAAGCTGAGCAGAAGAGGCGTCCGAAGGCAGAACAAATCCATCAAGTTCGATATTCCATACTTCAGATTCGATGGCACAGTCTTCCTTCGTGTGCTCGACAATAGAAGTCCAGTCTTCATCGGAAGAAACGCCATGGCTTTTGTCCTTAGCCAGTAAGTTGGGTTCTTTTCTTGCTCGGCCTGCACTTTTCACAGGTTTTGTCTTTGATGGTTTGATCGAAGCTTCAGAGTCTGAATTATGGCTGCTGGTGGATACAGACGTGGACTTCGAGCCTCCTGAGACTTTGTTCAGGAAAGCATTCTCCGAAAAGAGCGAGGACTTGATTGCAGCTTCAAGGGGCAATAGTAAGCAGCCTGCGAATGGCCAGAATGGATATAAGCAGTCACGGACCTTTGTTAGACACCTTCTTGCTCCCGACCTGCTTCTTGACCGACGCCTTTCCTTTATTGAAGACTCCAAGCATGGGAGGCACAGCCTGAGCAGTGGATCTCAGATGAATAGCCGCAGAAAAATGATTGAATAACTTGCCGTTAAGCGATTCTTACCAACATTGGTGGCTGAGAATCCGTGTACGAGAGCGAGCGCTGGAAGCTTGGTAGAGTCAGTCCTGGCACTTTTCTGCTTTTTCCTGACATTGGCTCGTTCATCGGAAGTAGAATCGTCCCCCTCGACATCACTATGAGCTTTGACAATAGCGCGTTTAGCACGCTTACGTTCGCGACGCTCGGCGAGGCCTGTAAGCATCGGAGTCAGCTAAGTTTCATTACGCGTGTGCAACGGACTGACGAGCTACATGTTCCTCTTCATCCGAGACCTTGGCTGGCCGCTTCTTAGAGGCCACACTTGCTTGATGATCTTGAGACTTTTCATTTTGCTTTAAATTCGAGGCTCGTTTATTCTTGGATGAGGGTTCTGATCTGAAATTCTGGGAAGGGTCCTGCGGCGTAGATGAAATCTGAGTGGTGTTCTTGGAAGTCTTCAAGGGAAGACTATCGCTCTTGGGCACTAGCTGAGGCTTTGTACTTCGAGGTTTTAGAATTGGAGTCGAGAACCCGTAATCGTTCTCCTTGTCTGCTGAAGAATTCGGTGTCGGATTGGCATTGGCAGAGTCAGAGGTGGCAAGAGTAGTCCAGAACGCTCGGCCTTGCTCAACATAAGCTTTGGCATGGAGTTTCTGAGTATCTAGAAAAGAAAGGATGAACTGGTCTTTGTCCAGCTTGGGAATAGATGCCAGCTTTAGGGTCTTTGAGACTGTTCTCGAGGAAGCGTCCATGAGGTATCTGGAGGGATGACGTAACTGCTTTGCCCTTTGTCTTCCGCAACCATGACTGATCGGAGCACGCCCTACTATCAGCTCGGTGGCTACCGGATTTATAAAAATCGCTGGTAGGCCACGAAGGAGTCTGATTCAGTAGATTCGTATTTATGATGCTACTAGGGATAGCCCATTCAAAGGCAAAGTTTTTGATTATAGTCAAACGCCAAAACTCTTGGCAGAGAAAGTATTTTCATCTCTCGCTACAGAGGATTCGGAAGTCACCCTAGTTCTTGGTAAGTGTACTGAGATACATAGTGTCATAAGTCACTATCTGAACCATTTGGACTTTGTCTAAAAGGTATCGAGCGTTCGGGGGCATCACGGCTACTCCTGACGGAAGAGGAAGTTCGAAGAGTATGTATTAGAAACGGGATGAGCTTGCCAGTACCTCAAGAAAGATTGTGGGCGGACTCGTTTGAGTCCCTATCACCAATCGAATTCTTTGAAGCTGAAGAATTAGCGGGAAAACTCTCAGCTCTGGCTCCAAAGTCTAGGGCAAAGTTCGACAACTCCAAGGATAACAAAAGTTTTGACAGGGCAAACGAAGGGGAAATTCGTGGCACCTTCGAGAACGGAAGGTAACAAATTGAGTCTCGACGTAGCCTTCTTTCCCGCTGACCCGGTAATCACACGTAGAATACTACGCCAAGTCGCAACTGGAAGATTGACTGGCTCAAATCTAAATAAATTCTCTCTTTACCCAGATATCTCTCTGCTCCGGTCAACCAGAGTCATCTCGTTGGCTTACACTCTATGGGCATCTGATCACCGGCCAATTGAAGACAGAAATCGAAATCCCACCACACGTCTCCTAGACTTGGGTGTGTCAGAGGCAACGCTGGAAGATCTACGACCTATCCCAGGAACGAGTAAGAACTTAATTTTATCCAACAATTCAAACCTAAAGCAACCAAGAGACAAACATCTTGTAAGTTTTTTTTCCACCTTTCATATTTCAGTGACAAAGTAACTCGGACCATAGTCTTTTGAAGCGGGCGAGACGGAGATGCTGGATCCGCATGCTGTCTCTTCACGTCTGCGTGAACTTCTTTCGATTCCACAACAGGGAGAACTGTCTAGGCCAACGATCCTGCTAGTACATGATAGCACAAGAATCGAAAGAATCCTTGAGGTGTATGGCTTCGAAACGTACGACTGGAAACACAATCTGAAAGAACTGCGCAATGTACGTACGCTATTGTAGCCCAGCACAACCTGGTCCAATGAAGTATTTGGGCCTCTTTCTCTAACGATCTCCCCGTTTTTATATGCCTTAGTCCCAGCATCGTTCTCGATACGGCCACACGGGCGAAAAAAAGTTCAAAGCTAAACAATACAATAGATTCGGCGGCAGGTCACGTTCTGCTTCACCTCGCCGAAGCGGTAAAAGTCCAGAGAGGTCTTCCCGTCAGGACGGAGCGGTTTACCTCATCGACATCAAGCAGCTATTCCAAAAAATGATGAAGTCGAACGATGACTGCGAAACAATCAACAGTATTTCTAAAGCGCTGGAGATCATTGACGAGAAAGACACCGGCTGGAACGCCGGACGCGACGCACAGTGAGTTCCATATATGAAAAGAAATAAACTAAGATTTTTCGCATTCATTGTCTTGTAGGTCTCTATTAAGCATTTGGCAAACGATGGTTGATGGAAGGTCCATCGACGAGCAACACACCCGTCGCAGAGACATAGTGCTAGAGAATTTAAAGCTCGATAGGGCGACCTCCGTGTCTACACCCCAAGCTCAGGCTTCTCGACCTGCACAGTACAATTTTGACGACGACGACAGTCATGATCCTAACGATCAACCGCAAGCGTCTACGTCTTCAAATCAGCCGGTTTACGATGACGACTGGTCTGACTACTCTGAAGATTAACTCCACTATACCATTGGCATTACATCTACAATCTCTGTATCTTGGTCATTTGGATCTACATTCTCTGTATCTTGGTCATCAAGCATAGGCACAATTATACCAAATTATTCAAGCTGTGTACACGAAATATGGATTCCTAAACCGCTAGAGTGAGCATGAATTTCAGAAACCACGTGTAAGCAACGTACTGTTTATCAGTCAAATCCATGAACGCGTGCCGTTCCCGCTCTCTCTGAATGTCACTGTCCGTCCATCCCTTGCGCGCCTTCAGTTCCTCGATTTGAGCTCTTTTCTTCGCGTTCAAGCGAAGATTGATCCAGCGCAGGAGCAGCGAAACACCAAGTTGGACGGTGAGGAGAATCATGATAGCTATTTTGCCTGGAATATACGCAGGTGCATCCTTCGGAAGGAAAATTTCCGTCCCAATAATGTTCCCAATGCTGAATGTCAACAACGTTAATGCGTTAATTGTACTCTTCTTTGTATGTCCGCTCGTATTGCTGGCATTGTAAGCGTAAACAGTCGACAAGGCACTTCCAAAGGTACCGATGAGGTAGGTTGCTGCGAGCGGAGGTTCAGTCAGAGTTCACGCGGGGAAATCAGAGCGAAAACAAACCAAAAAGAAGAGCACCCTTTTCGCCTGAATCATTGAGTCCGATTAACATGGCTAGAGGTAGCGTGGAGTCGGTCACCATCCATACTTGAGCACGGTACTACAAAACTCACCGGCACCCACAATGGTAGGGACGAGTGCATAGATGATGGGCAGCATCCTTTCATTCTGAAGAAAGAGAGTCAATCAGAAGTTCCACCTATGCTATAGTCGCGTTACCTTCTTATCAGAATACCACCCACACAAAAGTGTAGTCACAGAAGCAACAACACCTCCAGGAGTCGCCAGAATCAAAGTTTGCTTTGATCTTTGAAGGAGTCAGAAGGAATTATAATACAGAATATTTGACCACCTACGTATAACCAAAGTTCCTGATGATGATATTACTGACTGAGAGCAACCGAAGTTAGATAGAATCTTCGACTTGGTTCAAGTCACCATGAACGTACAGTTACTCAGACCACCGTTAGGAATACTGGCTAATATCCATTCAGACCTTGTCTAACCGAATTTAGGTAGCAAGGATCAACTCACTGAGCATCGTAGTCAACACAATCAACCAGGTCCTGATGTCTAACAGAGCCTCGACGATCTGTTCCTTTTTCAATTTCTTGTTCTCTGTACCGCCTTGATCATCCCTGACTCGCTCCAAGGCAGCAATCTTCTCTTCTTCGGTAAGGAAGTGCGCGTGGACAGGAGAGTCGGGCATCCAAAGAAGGACACAAATCCCTACTACAATGGCCAAACCACCGAGTAAGATGTAAATGACCTTGAATGGCGCCAGTTGTTTGTCATGGGAAAAAGAGACACCCTAAAGCAATATTAAGCCTCGAACTCCGAAAGAGGACCAGCAAAACACGTACGTATGCCACGAAACCACCGAAAACCTGGGTGAGACCATTCTGACAAGAACGCCAGGTAAGTAAGCTTTACAGGCAAGCATACTTTGAGCAGAGTAACACACCATCACGTAAAACCATGATATCCTTGTTGCCTGTGGGGTTCATTTATTAGACAACAACCATTTACATAAGTGACATCCCTTACCTGTTCGTTCTTCTTGTAGAACATGGAAATGATAAGGATCAAAATAGGTGCGACACAGCTTTCGCACATCCCTGGTATGCACTACATTATGCCAGGTCTCAAAAAGAACAGGATCATCCTCACCAAGAAGAAAACGAAGAGCGAAGAAAGCTCCGAAGGAAGTCCCAACGGCATGAAGCATAAGAATAGCACCCCATATCACGACGTTTACACCTGAATTTCCGTACTATGAGTAAGTAAAGGGTACAAGCGCACATTCGAGATGGTATCTCACCAAGATACTTGGCCACCCTGGTTTTCTGAGACAGATAAACTGTCGGAAATTCAAAAACCATATAGCCTGGCAGCGTATTGGTGGCCGTCTGGATAGATTTGGGTTCGACTGCTCTTACCGAGATAGAAAGCCATTGAGACGAGGTTGTAGTTCTGTTAATCACGAGATGAGCATGGGGTGGAGCCGTCCGAAGGCTGAGGAGGCATACTTGACCGGTGATAGGTAAACCCATAATGCTAGAATTACAGCTTGTTAAGTCGGGAAGGCAAACGACTGACTGACTGCTAACGCACCTGGCATAGTTTAGGGAGGTTTTGTCCCTGCAAGGAGTATCATTAGTGGTCATGAATGGCACGAACAAACAATTTCAGAGGAGAGCACACAGGAATTGCGTGAAATAAACCGCGGCACATAGTGGAGGAATCAAAAAATCCTAGCAGATACCTCTCTCAGTTATTGTAATTCCGAAGTGCAGGTACTAAAACCTACCAATTTCCTCCTCAATTTACGGTTATATTCTTCACTGAACTCAGCCGACTTCTGTTGCCCCACCAACCGCAAAGCTTCGTCGGCCTCTGAAGCATCAATGGACTCCAAACCGACTTCCTGGCTATTGGCGTCATCCACGGGCTCTTTCTCTTCGGACGATAGACGCTTCTCGAGTTCGATGGCCATTTCGTGTGCTTAGAGAAGATGGGGGGAAGATTTGAATCCTACAAAGATACCTGCAGGAACACAGGGCCTTTCCATAGATTTTGAGAAAAATGGCATTTATATGGACACCCATTCACTTCTTATCATGAATACCAAAATAGATAACACCCAGTGACCGGATATCTTGAGAGAGAAAAGGGAGTCGTATTCAGCTTCGTTCCACGATAATTCAATGCCGGCATTGATACGCCAAGTGAATGATGTACCCCAGACAGACATACGCATGCCACGGCCCACGAATCGGAAGTACCGTCGACCTGTTCTTGTAGATGTTGGATAATTTCAAGAGAGAAACATTATAACATGAGAGTAACTACTCAACCTTTCGGAGTCGGTCAGAGTCGGTCCTTTCCCGCTGTAGCTTACTTTATTACGCGATGCCTGCCGGTTTTACATGTTATATTTTGATGGTATTCCTGATGTACACCGAACTAAAAAGCATGTCTAGAGTCTTACATTACAGTTTCTGAATAACAAGTGCTGAAGCAGCTCCACCCTTTAACGAAACAAGATGAGTGATTCTGCGGTCTTGCAAAAACGAGCCACTTACCCCATTGCAGACACCAGCAGCGCCATATTGTCCAGATTTGAGAGCGTGCACTAACGACACGACGATACGTGCGCCAGAGCTACCAATGGCATGACCAAGAGCAACAGCACCTCTGTACCAAGACCAATGAGAATGAATYGTGAGCGCTGAATCGAATACACGTACCCGTTAACATTGATCTTTGCCGGGTCAATGCTAAGAACCTTCTCAGCGATACGAACGACAACGGAGAATGCCTCGTTGATCTCGAACAAGGATATRTCRTCGACGGTCAGRTTAGCCTTCTCCAGRGCCTTAGGTAAGGCAACAGTTGGGGCAATCGGGAAGTCGATGGGCTCGACACCAGCATCAGCATARGCTATGRGMGGGCCGATGAGCACGCTGATAACAAGTACGATGATAACGGGACTCACAAACAATCTTGGCTAGAGGGGTAAGGCCTAATTCCTTTGCTTTCTCAGCAGACATGAGAATTAATGCCGAGGCGCCGTCATTCAAGGGTGACGAGTTGGCAGCGGTGATGCTACCACCCTGCTTGAAAGCAGAGCGCAAGGATGGGACTTTTTCGTAGATAACCCGTTTGTATTCTTCATCCTCTCTGACAACCGTGTCACCCTTCTTGCCCTTGACAGTCAAAGGAGCRATCTCGGCATCGAATGCACCCTCCTTCCAGGCACGTTCAGCGCGCTTGTAGGACTCGATGGCATGAGAGTCTTGGGACTCTCGTGTGATAGAGTGCTTCTCCGCAGCAGACTCTCCACAGCAACCCATAGCCTGGTTGTTGTAAGTGTCCCAAAGACCATCATACTCTAAAGAGTCGGTGGCGGTGAATTTACCAAACACGGGGTTAGTCCGGGGAATCAGGAAGCTAACATTGGAAGGTTCATTAGCTCAAACTTAACTTGACAAGGCAAGTCAAACATACGGGGCATTGCTCATGCTCTCCATGCCGCCGGCCGCAACGACGCTTCGGTGGCCAAGTTGAATGCTTTGGGAAGCAAGGATGATGGACTTCATTCCACTAGCGCAAACTTTGTTGATGGTAGTAGCATCGGAACTTGTGCTGAGACCGGCAGCGAGAGCAACCTGGCGAGCTGGTGACTGACCGACGCCAGCCTGGACGACATTGCCGAAGTAGGCTTCTTCGACGATGGAAGGGTCAATGTTCTTGGAAGCAAGAGCGTGCTTGAGGGCTGCGCTGCCAAGCTGGGGAGCGGTGAAGGATTTGAGAGTACCGTTGATGGAGCCGGTAGGAGTACGAGATGCAGCGACGATGACGGCTTCAGTGGCCTGAAGAGTGAGTTAGAATAGCAGAATAGCAAAAGAAAGAGAAAATACAGACCATTGTACGGAAAGAAGAGGAGTGAAAGAGAGAGGAAGCAACTGGGGAGAAACGAGCAAGTAGCATGGTCGGGTATGTCTTTTATGCTGATCGGCTTATCAGATCGTACGACAAATAAAATACAGAGTGTTACCTGAGCCTGATGAAGACGAATAGGTTCAAGTAAATGTAATAGAGCAGGGTTATTTAACTATGTACTCGGTAATAACCTCAGCGCCGGTCCGACTCCAGTCTATCATGTTCTTACGTCCACCGCACTGCCCAGTACTACAATCCACGTCTCCAGCGTCTGAACCAGCCTTTCTTCCTCATTCCACTCTGACCCATCTACTTCGCTTAGCAACTCTCGCACCGCCTCTGCCGTCTCGCAAGGATGCAGGTACCAGCACGGTGTCCCCAGAGTAGGGTGATCGCCCTGAGACAGCAATGGAAATGAAGATGTTGGTCTGCTCAGAGCAAATGATGTTGTCTCAGAATTCTCAACAATGCAAGGTTGGAACAACGACGTCGAAACAAGCTCATTTAACGACAACGGACTCCCATCTACAGGGCACTTGTGAGACACGAGTAATGGGGTCGAGCGCCGATAAACCTACTAGAATGATACATTGTGAAATAGAAACATGGGACTTGGAATGTTGCTGAGAAGACGATATACTGTCGCGATGTGAGATGTTCGGTAGTGGATACTATAGCAGCCTCGTCGGACTCTTCTTCGACATTTCCTTCATCCAGTGTATGAACATCCAGTGACCGTGTTCTATAAACGGAAGTTCGCGACATGTAACCGAGACGAGGAACGGACTACCACCATGGCATTGAGAACGACCCAAACAAAGTATTCAGCGGAAAGGCCGTACTGGATGCTCATTCCAAGACCAGCCCTTCATCGCGCTCGTCGCCATAGATGATGGGAGCGATGCATATTTGTCGATAAGCAACTTACAAGCTCGATCGAAGTCAGGACGAGTGAACATGTCACAATGTGTCACATGAGCTGTCACAGCTGTACAGCTGAGGRAAATAAGGTTTGAAGCCACCGCATCAGCAATTCAGCTGTTCGCACGGCCCTAATACCAGCCAATCCTCAAACCCTCAAAACCGTCCAAGTGCCGGCTCACCCTTCCTTGCGGTCTCATTCTTCGCCGCAACTCTCTCTGATCTCACAATATGGCTGTAGGAAAGGTCAGGTTTATCGCTCCTGTTGTTTTGGATATGTTCTCAAGTCTCGTTCTTCCTCCAGAACAAGCGCCTGTCTAAGGGCAAGAAGGGTATCAAGAAAAAGGTCGTCGACCCTTTCTCGCGAAAGGGTATGTTTTTCACTGCGGCTCATAATCACGGACGTGGATTAATGCTCGCTCTTCAGATTGGTACGACATTAAAGCACCTTCGATTTTCGACGTCAAGAATGTTGGCAAGACTCTGGTAAATCGATCTTCGGGTTTAAGTACGCCTGCCCTAGTTTGCTATATCGATAGTGCTTTACCTGACTTTCTTGCAGAAAACGCCAACGACTCCCTTAAGGGTCGTATCATCGAGGTGTCTTTAGGTGACCTCAACAAGGACGAAGACCAATCTTTCCGAAAAATCAAACTGCGCATTGACGAAGTTCAGGGAAAGAACTGCCTTACAAATTTCCACGGGATGGACTTCACTTCTGACAAGCTCAGATCTCTTGTGCGAAAATGGCAGACACTTATTGAGGCCCACGTTGACGTTAAGACGACGGATGGTTACCTCCTCCGTCTCTTTGCCATTGGTTTCACCAAGCGCCGTCCTACCCAGGTCCGTAAGACGACCTATGCTCAGTCGAGTCAAGTACGGGAGATTAGGAAAAAGATGTTTGAGATTATGACTCGTGAGGCGACGAGCTGTGACTTGAAGGAGTTGGTGCAGAAGTTTGTGCCGGAGGCTATTGGACGGGAGATTGAGAAGGCGTCACGAAGCATCTACCCTCTGCAGAACGTGTACATTCGCAAGGCTAAAATTCTCAAAGCTCCCAAGTTCGATGTCTCGAAGCTGATGGAGCTGCACGGAGAGACGACAGATGTGAGTATTGCTTCATGTCTAAACCATTCTTGGATGCTAGATTCTGACGATTTCAACAGGAGACTGGTACCCGGGTCGCGAAGGACTTCAAGGAGCCTGAGATTCTGGAATCTGTATAAATCATTTGGCTTTATCTCTACTGCTTTATGCTGTCCTACTATGTTCGATTATATATGAGCACGCCATGATCATGTTGGACATACTACTACGCACCATGCTAAATTTTTCTCTCAAACTCATGGGATTGCAAAGTTGAGATTATACCACTGAGCACACCCTGATCCAGCTTTTAGGCGTCACTTGTGCGCTATAGCGGGAAATTTATGCAGTTTGGATGCATATGATAGTAACCACGTTGATTTTTATGACTGGTCGCGCAAAAACCAATTACGCCTTGAGCAATCTTCCCTTCAACTATGGCTGACATAGAGTATCTCAGGTCCCAGCTTACTGCTCATCCTGACTTTCCGAAGAAGGTGAACAATACGTTCGATTTACCTTGACATCGCTGGCCTACTGAGCATCTACATAGGGAATCGTATTTCTCGATATCTTTCCAATCCTTCGTAATCCAACCGCTTTCGAAACCCTCATAACACACTTCGTGCACCATCTCACCTCGAAGACGATTGAAACCATCCCTTCGAAGAAGATAGATGTCGTCGTAGGTCTCGACGCCCGAGGATTCCTCTTGGGACCGATCATTGCGCTGCGATTGGGAGCTGCGTTCGTTCCTGTTCGTAAAAAGGGAAAACTGCCAGGAGAATGCGTTACCGCCACTTATGAAAAAGAGTATGGCAGTGTGAGTGATTGCTGGAATATCAATTGCCAACTTTTATCTAAAGGAAAAAAATGAAAAAAGGATTCCTTCGAAATGCAGTCCGATGCTATCAAACCAGGTCAGAGCGTCATCGTCATCGACGATCTTATCGCCACAGGTGTGTTCACTGCCAGGAAATTTGATGTCATAGAGAAAATAACAACTTGCTTTCAAGGCGGATCGGCGAAGGCAGCTGGTGAACTCATTTCGAAACTTGGCGGCAAGACTTTTGAGTATCTTTTCATCATCGAATTGATGTTCTTGAAAGGCGGTTCAAAACTAGACGCACCAGTATATTCTATCATCCAGTCCGACGATTAGAACGTCTTTTAAATACTATACAATAACAATACCACTTAAAGCAATAACCGTGAATTCAACAGTGGATGCCCATTAAGATACAGTATACGATCAGGAGCCTTCTGCGTTTCTTTTTCCTGTGTTGGAGTAGGTTGTCCTTCTGGCGTAGCGGATTGGTGTTCGTGTTCCAATGAAAGCATGAGGGGTCCAATATCGCTCTCCTCGGCCGTGCTGAACAGCTCTTCAACCATTTGACCAGCCTGCTGAGGTAGAACTACAATCGCAACTTCACTAAGATCTCCAGCAGCCTCTAATTCTTCCGCGTTAGCAGTTGGGTTTATAGCGAGATTGTCATCACTGATGACCAAAACACCAGCAGCACCAGCGTTTCGTGCTTCTATTAGTTTCTGTAAGAATGTGCATTCTCCTCGGGAGGTGAGGAGAACCCCGCCCTGGAAGGATTTCTGGTAGGGTGAGCACCCAAAGAGATTGTCTTCATCACGATAGACCAGTAGTAGCCCGCTAAACTTGGTGGGATGCGCTTCGGGATTCGATAGATTTCCACCAAATGAACCAGTATAGCCCGTGACTGAGATCTCCACGTCCTTCATTGTGTCTAGCATGTTCAGCATACCCAGCATCGGGTCAACAACGTCAATGTAGAAACGCAATTGTACATCTCCGACATATGGAACCTGATCTGGAGCATCCCCTGACGATGGTCCAAGGAATAAAGAGGTGTCATTGATGTACACTAGCTGGCCCGGCCGAACCGTGTAGTGCCCTACTGTAGTTGGACTTCAGCTTGCAGTAATATGAAAGAAAACTGAAAACTTACGTTTCCTGATATCATAACCCCTCCCATCTAGTCTGCGAACTATATGTGTCCGGATACCAGTAACGTTGTGTATAATGTATCCATCGGATACTGGTGCCAATTTGAGGCGGCTAGGACTGAGGTCCTCTGCAACAAGCTTCCCGTTGGAGGATAGAACAAAATCATAAGACTGGTATTTGATCAGTGCTCTGTTCTATCCTCTGTAGTCATTGATACTCACAAAAAGCTCGACCTTTGGTCTTTCGCACCATCCGTCGGAAGACCAGCTCCTAACGTCAGACTCGCTCGCATCTAATGCAACCAACTCCCTGGAGTACTCGGCATCCGCTCGGCCTCGAATGCCAACGGTTAAACCAGTTGTCCTATCGTAGTTATCGTATGCACAGACGAAGGGCTGGTATACTGGGCACTGATGACTCTCGATTTTTCGTAATTTTCGACGCGCACTAGAAAGCGGTTTCAAGTGCTCTTTCGGTAAAGTCAGAAGGTGACCCTCAGTTGTGAATACATAATTGGAATCATCGTTGTGTAGAGGATTGTCTTCATCAAATAATAAAAACAGATACTAAGAACGCAAGAATTGAGTATGCGTGCCATTGTGGTGTATATGTACGCTTACTTTCAGCGTTTCCGAAAGAGCAAAAGATTCCATTCGATCGTCACGCTTATTCGTCCGCAGATCTTGGATCCCAGTCAGCCCACACGTGACCTTAGAGCGGGTTATGATATCAAAGAGGACTCGTTCCCCAACCTCCAGGTAGTAGTTATCACGTGTGGCCTATCAAAAATCACGAATAAGAATGGGAGAGGAAAAATAGCAAAACGATTTCTTACACGGTACAGATACCAAGTGGATTCGATAAACTCTGGATACAGGATGAGATACCAACCATTCGAGTACTCGGTAAAGAAAACAACTCACCAGGTCGTAAAGGATACGCGTGAGAGGTTGCCTGCTTGAAGTTGGTATCGTATACTTCAGGGATACCAGAGTGCTTTCTCCATAAGTTGTAATCTGTTATAACATAAGACAACCATTGTTAAGTGCTTGCGATCCACTTACACATCATATGTAACTTAATAGCATTCTGCACGTCGCCAGCAAGAACTTGCAAACCAGGCCAGAAAGCAGATAAAGAGTCAATAGTATGGTAGGCAACATCGCCATTCCTCATGTTCACAAGCCGATACTTGGAACAAATTAGTATACATCTGCGAGCTGTCCGAGACCTCCTCACCCAAAATCCATCCATAGAACGGGAATAGCGCATGATTGATGCATAGGCATCGTCCCAGACATCCAGAAACTCGACCTCGCCTGCATCAAGTGAGATTTGAATAGCTTTATGGCGGAACAAGACGTACCACTTAAGATGTACCACTTTAAGGCATACTCATAGAACGAATCTATTCCTGCTCCTATGCCAGTGATCTCCGGTGAGGTCCAGTCCTGGAAGACAGCTGAAGATTCGCATGAGACCAGATAAAACCGCGTACGTACTCCCGTGAAGGTGTTAATCGTATTCCCAACGAGACCAATGTCGGATTTGCGATTCCATATAGCAAAAAACGCTTTGTAAGCAGCTTTCTCAAAGCGTTCATCTCCCGTCAGACGACTGAGGGTTGCAAATTCGAGTATCAAAGAACCAGCACCAGCAGTACCTGTCGAATAATATCAGTTCTATGCGTAGTAATGATTATGACTCTTGCTGACATGTCTCAAGAGTTTCGCCCCTCATTAGTCCGTGTCTGAGGTTGATCTACGGGCAATATAAGTCCGTCATCTGGAAAATGATGAATGTAGATGTTCGAGTACCCTTGCAAACGGCAGACCAGTCGGGGTGGAGAAGGCTGGAAGAAGTCTTTTCCCAAGATCATGAGCCATCTCTAACAACTCTCCACGATACCAAGGAATGTGAAAGGGTCCGGTCTGATTGGCATATATATGTCCCGATAGCAGGCCTCCGAGTACGCGAATTGTCGTCTCAAATACCTGCGGCTTCGTATTGACATCGAATGAGACCCAGTCAATCACATTTCTGACAGCGCTTTCGAACCCTCTACGATCGTTGAGGACAACGAACGTATCTAGCACATCAATGAGGGTCAGGGAGAAATTTCCTGCAACATCGTTTGAGGCGATATTTCCACTACATTTAAGTGAGAACAAAGACTCGTACGAGTGTAGGAGTCACTCACGGATTTCCCCAATCTGGACCTCGGCCAGAGCAGCTGAGAGGAGTTAGCTGAGAAGACAGATCATTGAGAATTTAAGCAAGGGGGGAGATATGTCTGGTTCACCTCATCTAATGGAAAGGCTGGAGAGACCATGAGTCTCAGAACACAACGGGAAGGATGCATGCTCACCATAGTTCATGTAATTGTCGAAGCCATGATACCAGAGTTCGCGGGTCTTTTCCCTGTGGTATAACGATCTCAGTTTCCCGATTTATGTATTCCATCAAAGACAGACCGAGCAGCAAGTTTCCTCTGTGACGTCCAGCCAGGGAGATTAGGAGAAGCGGCTACGCGAGTGCTATGAGCCCATTCAAGACCTTCGAGGGAAACAAGGAGAAGAACAGCCAAAGACTCGGGCAAATACCGCCCCCACTTCATGAATTTGCTTCAAAGGATGGAATGTCGTGGCACTAGCTAGTAGCAGCCAAATATGAGATCAGTTATTGTGCACGTGCTTCTTCCGAGGATGTCAGTAACAAGCGCCCCAGAATTGACGCCCGCTGAAAATGTCGACCACTACCATTGTTGATGTCTCGAGCAAACTTGGTGAATACATGCTCAAAGGATGGGTTAGTACGCCTTACTTCACTTTATTTTATATTCCTCTGAATATCTACTCAGGTACTAACTGATAGATCATGTGCAACTAGAGGGTGCAATGTTCCTCTCATGCGCCCACCAAATGGCACAGTTCCAGTCGTTCATTTCTGTGCAAATTGCGATGGACATCCAGATGCCAGTATGCTCGTATTATCACAGCGATACGCGCGTACACTGATGCAGATGCTAAATCTAGAACATCAATCTGACTCTGCTTCAAGCGCTTCCTCTAGCTCACAGCACCACACGATTTCTCGATCATCCACTCCTCCAACTGAGGTTTCAAGTACCCCAAGCTCCCCTACTTTTGCTCCTCCAGAAGAGACTCCGGAAAGTCGACGCCGTCGAGAGCAATCTGACCGGGCTTCTGCTGAAATCGGCAATCGTCTGCTCAAAGGATGGGCGATGTTGGGGGAAGAATGTCCCAACGCGCAGTGTTTTGGAATTCCTTTGGTCAGACCCCCAAAAGCAGGCGGAGAAAAGGATCCTCGCAAGGTGCGTTTGCAAGTCCGTCAACTACTACCAGTGAGCTGATAGATAGGATATAACAGGAATGTGTAATCTGCGGAGGGGTGTTCATAAGTGAGCGTGACTGGCTTGGCAGAGAACAATTGGTTCCCGCTATCGGGGATCCATCGGCCAACACAGTCGTAAAAATCACCTCTGGACCTGGACCTGAATCCAATGCGAATCAAAATACTACTCAACTCACGGAGGCCGTCTCCGCTCCTGTTACTTCGGTAAGACGGTCTATTGTCAAATTTCATTGAATTAACTTGGCTTTTAGACCTCTACAACAAGAGCTATGAGGGAAATTCTCCAGGAAGACGCTCAGGTAAGGACTTGCTCAACGTCAAAGTTTGGCATCATTAAGTCGACATAACAGAAGCGGACTGGTAACGGGATTCCGATGCAGGTAAGATTTACCTCGGAAACTGTCGAGCTTGAGCAGATATGCCCTGATCCGTTGTCATTCATTGTAGCAGGGCGATACACGTACAACACAATCAGCGTTAAGTACAACCGTAGAGGCATTGGAGTTAACTTTGGTTTCTCTCTCCTCACGGCTGACATCTCTTGCAAGCACCCCCGCTACTGTAGATCCTGTGTCACTCTCCTCGATCTCAGACGCCATCATCAAAGCAACGCAAGCATTGTCACAGGTAAAGCAGCTCCAATGGAGTGAAAGACAAGCTTTCGCAGGCTGATTGGGCATACTGCAACATCAAGCGGCCCCTTGCAATAGCTGGTTAAACGTTCGGAACGTCGTATGGTATTTACAAACTAAAATTATGTTCATAGATTCTCTATCGTCTATATGCAATGCATCATTTTCGGCCCCTTTTTTTACCGCTACCACGCCCTCGTCCAAGACCACCTTGACCTTGTACCATATTGATTTCGTCTCGACTCAGCTTTAATGTTCCCCCACTAAACCTTCCTACGCCCATGTGTAGACCTCTCTCTCGCTTCTTGGGTTTAGGAGCCTCATCAGAAGTGAAGAGTTTCTTCAGCGCTGGAGAGTAATTGCCCAAGTTCTTCGCCTGGAAGGTAAGAACTTAGTATTGATAGCATCTATACTGAAAAAGAATTGACCTCTTCGAGCTGTGCCCTTTGACGTTCCTTCTCCTTCCTCACTAAACCTTCGCGGACATGCTTTGAAGCTTTATTCCTTTCAGCCGTTTTTACGGATTTCTCGCCTCGACCTAACTTAGCGTTTCTCGTCAACTCTAAGACACGACCTGATAACGCTCTCCGTCGTTGTACCGGCGTGAGATCCAATTCTGAACTCAAGGACCCAGACAGAAGTTTTGTGTGCACCAACTTGTGCAGAAGAGCGTCGTTCTGAAAATTGGTGCTAAGGAGCATCAGTGATTGGTCTACTTTCCCGAGTATGAGCTTGATATACCGTTCGTCTTCGTCGCTTTGTTCAGACTTCACTTGGTACGATGTCTGCGCACCGATTTCTCCTCTTAATTTAGATGTTTTCGAGGACTACACGGAATTTGTGGGCAGGCAGGTAAAACAAGGAAAGCTAGCGATACTGACCATGAAAGATTTCATATGCGCTTTACTCTGAGGATCCGGCCTAGACTTGACGGCTTCCGAAAACACCACAATGTTTGGGTTAGAGGACCCTGCCACAAACTCATCGTCATTTTCCTCGAAATCTGAGGAACATCTAGTTCCAGTGAGCATGCTTGTAATCAAGAAGACAGCGGATTAACCTTCATCGTCAGATTCCATGAAATTGGACTCCTCATCTTTCTCTGAACAATCACCTATTCCTCCCCATTCTGATTCGTTGTCGGCCTCATCCTCGAGTGCATCTGATTCCAAGGCCGATGCTTTACGTTTTTTGCTTGGAATAACAGACTCCGAGAATGAAGACAAGAACTGTTCTCCATGTGCTTGCAAAATACCCAGGAGCTCTTGGTGGTTCTCCATGAAAAAAGTTGCAGAAACGCGTTACGTAATCGTAAGCGGCTAATTTGCCGTATGTACTTGAATACCGGCACCGGCAGCCAAGGCTCCACTCTGAACTCGTCAGACAACCCTACTATAGCTTGACTTGTACTGCTTCCTATGGCTCGTAAGCGTAAAACCCAAACAACACCAGCGACAACACCAGCCACGGATGATTCTCAAAAACCTCTAATAGAAATATCAGAAGAAGAACAATGGAGGCTCATAAACGAGACAGGAATCTTGCATAAAATCTCAGAAGGCGAAACTCCAGACAATCAAGCTGAAGAGCAGTATCCCTTGGCCGTAGAAATACTGGACACCTCGTTCTATATTATTCCGTTTTGCTCTCTACTCCTCCTAATGGAGATGTACGCCCCATTCATCTTGTCTAGTCACTCATTTCTGACGTGGGGGCTGCTAGTGAAGTTTAATCCAAAATCAATATGGCCGGAATCCAACTCTACAGTCATTGATTGATAGGATGGGTCCAGGAATTCCAAGTGAGTGTCAATGTTATGTTGCCCTGGCAGACGGTGAGAACGTCGCTGACATTCGTTCAGTGTTATCTGTCTTCATTTTCTACAGTACGTCTCTTACTTCTGCTGCGCTCCCGAACTCAGACTCCTTGTGGGTATAGCAACACGACATAAGCGGGAACGAAGGACACAGGCCTTCTTGTTCCTGCTATCCATCTTGGTGGGGTCTAGATTTATTTACTTAATTGCCAGAGGCTCCTGGCTTGTGAACATGCGGCAGGTACGACTTATATATGTACCTCTCTGTCAGCGGACTGACAACAGCTCGCGAATAGTGTCCACCGTTGGCGACTATCTGGGTTTACACTATAGTTCAACTTGATCTTGGACTTGCTGTTCTCAACCTGGTGATTGTCGGCTTCTTTGTTTGGTGGAAGGGTCTTAAAAAGTTCCTCGTATAAAACCTGGACAATTATAAGTTTCTACTGTCAGGGAGCGAGATGACTGGCTTGACTTGGATAGTTGATAGTTGGACTCGAACTTCGGCTGTTGCAGGCAAGAAAGTTGCCGCCAGCTTTGCTTATTTAACGAGGACTACGTTCTTCACGAGCTTTCAAATACAATTAATAATGGACCATAATTCACAACGACTCTCCAAGTGCCATGGCTGCCCATGGAAATTTCACGGAAATAAATCGAGGAAATTGATAGCACTGTTAATTGTACCCAGGACTACACGGTGTAGTAATATAGGAAGGCAAGAAAATCGGGCTGTATCAGTATAGCGAAACAGTCAACACCAACTTTCCCCCTTTTCCTGGCTGGAAGATCAAAACTATGTTTGATATTTGCTCGATGATACGCCAAACAACTGGATGGGTTCTTGAACCAGTAAGGCACCTTTTACGAGCAAGAAAGAGACGATATTATGAAACAGTATAAGATATGGGTTGACCCTGATTGCATTAGTGCCATGATACATACAAAAGAATATGATAGAAACACGCAAAAAATCTCACATCAGACACCTTCTCCTTGGTCTAGCTCCTCAGCTAAGGCTTCGACTTTTCTCTAAGGCTGATATCAACTCATTTGTAGACGGTCGGAAACAGAACAGCGTACTCACTCGGTAAGTTGTGGTTCTTCCTTCTAACACCGTCTGCAATACTCGAAACTGCCATTTGAGTCGACGACTCAAAACTCGATGAATCGCTGACTTGTTTCGATCCAGCCTTTCGACAAAGGCTTTATAGACCCGGTCATCTCGGGCAAAATAGGCAAACTGCGAGTGTTATTTGCTTTTTCAGGTGAGGAGGATAAAAGAACTTTACTGGTATCGGCTCATCCTGAATCGAGTCTAAAGCTATTGACCACGCAGACAGCATGACGAGGTCAGCCGTTGCATTTGCAACACTAAATAAAATTCAGCATGTTAAAGCGTTAAAAGAGCTTGAATATCACCCACTAATCTTCTAATGAAGCTATTAGCTCCGCTTTGCCCAGCTCTTTTGTAGCGAACTTGCGTACTGCCGCGTCTGCGGTTTTCACAGGCTCGCCACTCGTTCCAGCTTTCAAGGCAAGCGAAACATTAGATATCTGTCCATGAATCCATTTGTCGCCCTCAGACATTACGAGAGTCTGCATGAAGGAAGCAGTTAAATCGCTTTGCGATTTCGCAAGTCCAACATCAATAGCGAGTTTCAGATTTGCTCCTAGAATACAAACTTTCAGTGAAGTCATTTCCCTTAGAAATTCAAAAACAAGATTACGTAGTGCTTTCAGCAGTGTTTTCGTTGCAGGTCTCTGAAGGTCTGTATCGTCCAGGTTATTGATATAACGCGAAAAAGCACCTAACAGCACGATGGCTACATCTCTATGCGATTGACCTATTCTCATAGCATGCAAGAGTGGGGTAGCGTCCCCCCATTTGCGTAAAAGAAGCTACCGGACTCGGTGAGAGACGATAAGACGAGCCAAAGACAGAAATCTCACATGAAAAGCCCTATCACGGATTTCCATTAGATATACAATATCTTTACGCTCCACAGCACGAAGGACCTCAAATGGCTAATAGCGTTTTCGACATAATTTAATAGTGTGAGCTTCATGAAAGCCGAGGCTTACTTGGGGTTCTTTCCAAGAAGTAAGCTTATGGGTGTCGTTTGTTCTGTGTGTGTATTGAGATGAAAGTCTTGTGGGGGTAGATGGCTCTTGAGAAACTGTACTAGGCTGTCGATTGTGCTCCCTGGTCTCAGTGCCATCGAGTTCAGGTGAAAGTGGCGGTGGTGTTGGGCTACGTCGAAGCTGTCGAAGAATGGCTTTTGGAGCGACTGCTTCTGCTTCACGCTGCAAAAAGGCTTGAGCTTTGTCGGAGAAGGAAAGAAACTGTGAAGAGCCAAACATACAGCTGGATGGAAGGCGCTCAGGAAGACATGGATCCGATATGAGACTTTCCCGCTTCACAAAGTCAAGTTGTAGTTGCAGCTGATCAGGAAGTTCAAGCTTCCTTGCAATTTGTTGGATCGCTGGGCCGTTATTGAAGGAGAGCATTTAGGAATGGGATGCAGTGAAACAGTAGTGCTAAGTTACAGCAGAAGCGACCTGTGACACCCAAAACCTCCAAAAATAGCCAAAAACTCTAAATGGGGTTGTTACTTGCTTCACTTCGAACGTCGAATACCCTCAGGCTTTCACTGCCAGTTCAATGTTGGAGATATGGAAAAAAAGATGGAGGGACAGCGCTACTCTGGATCGAGATGGAAGTCAGGACGCTCCGACCGGTGGACTTGATGTCGATGCATTCAGATTGGAGAGCACTGCAGCAACTCTACCCGCTGGAGTTTCTTCCTCTGTCCCAAGCGCTTCCCTCTCGAACAAACGTCCAAGCTCTCATGAGGATTTTTTGGACAGTCCAGAGAGACACGAGAAAAAACTCAAAGCATCCCAGAAGGAAGATTCACCATCAAGTCTCGACCTGAGCCATGCTGTGGAACTGGCATTGCAAGAAAATAGTTGGTCACTTCGCTGACTTCACCCGAAACGCATATTGATGATACGTTTTATAGCTATCGTTTTATTACCCTCTATTTCGTGTACGTGGATGGCAACTTTGAGTGACCTGCTACTGTTAATCTGACTTTACAGCTGCTTCTGATATTTTGACAAATTTTATATGCTCGATGGTGGAGAGCATGAGACATGTCGGCGAGTCCAAAGGCATTGCTCTAATAGTGGTGGAGTAAGAGTTGATTACTTGTTTTCACTTGGTACTTACTGTGATTCATCTCATCAGCGACAATAACTTCTTGAAAATCCTCCTCCGCGATCTTAGAAAGATGACTCACCGTATCAACATCGCCAATTACTGTGACCCAGCGGTGGACTCCTTGGGTAATCTTTGGAATGAGCAAACAGGAGATGCTGTATTAATTGATTCCTCGGTAGAGCTACTCGAAGGATTGCATCTGCGTATACAGTGCTTACGGCTCATTTCTAGTCTCTTCATCGCCATCTTGCCCAGAACTGGGTTCCTCTCCATCGAGTGCACTCAATCGCCGTTGGAGATACATTACACGCAGGCACAGATGAGCTGTCACCTCCAGTCATTCAAACCGTCGAAGAATTGTACCGTGCTGTAGATGTTCGGCCCAAGCCCCGTCTGCTACTCACGCTCTTTTCGCCTACGAACACCCGTCATGTTCTCAACTTCAACCTATTGAGTTTGGAAGCGATTTTACACGCCAAACTATACGGTTTGTCCGCTGAGAATCGGGCTCAGTTCTTAAACCTACCTTACAACGTGCAAGAAGTGGTCATTCCGTACGAACCAAGCGGTCCATTCCAAGATACTCAGCTTGCTCGTCAATTACACGTTGTGGTCCGTTCCGAATCGAATCTATACCATCACTTCACTAGATATCGGGCCGTCCTCAGTGAACTAGGACCGTGTGCTGCCGATATGTACTGGACATGGGCTATGAAGGAGATCGGACCAACGTCGTCATGCGCCTTTGGTTCGGACATCTTTGGAATTATTCGAGGCTTTGAAAGTACTCCGCCGGTCTTGGACATGAGCTCTCAAGACTTCAATATTACTCCAAAATTTCTCAAACTAGTACAAATACTGAAGTCGTGCGAGGAGCTAGGTGAAAATTTTCGTGGAATTGTGTTTGGTACGAAAACTTCGAGTCTTTAGTTTGATGAATGCTGACACTGCATAGTTCAAAAGCGAGCCGTGGCATTCATAATGGTCGAACTACTTCAAGTTCTGAGTGAGCATCTGAACTTCATACGGCCATGTGCTCTTGTTGATGCACGGTTTCCTGCGTCAACTCAAGTTCGTGAATTGATTACATTCAAACCCCATCTAATATATTGTTCTTTCAGAACTCAATATTGCATAAATTTGCAAGCGGAAGTATCAATCTGCTTGTAGCCACGAAGTCGGTAGAGGATTTAGACTTACCAAAAGCTTCTATTGTTGTTCGGTATAGATTATTCTTCACAGCCCTTCACCTGGACTGACATATTGCAGGTTTAACTTGACCGACAGCCATATATCTCAAGCTTATGTTCGATCTTGTACATGTGAACACATGGGATATATAGTTTACATGGTAGAAGAGAACGACACACCCGGCCGACATACTCTTTCTCAAGTCACTCAACCGAGCGCTGCCACTCGCAGGTGGACCAACATTCTATGCCGTTGCCCCCAGAGTTCTGTCCCAAATTTCGTTCTTCATGAGGACTGCGATTCAGACATAGCAGACAGTGAAGATGATGGCGAAACTGAGGAACAAGAGATGACTTTCATCGAAGATCCTACAACCGGTGGTAGGATTTACCCGCACTATGCTACCAATGTGCTGTACCGGATGTTTTCCCAGGCATCTGCTACCAGTGATGGAAATTCTACGTACCACCCTTTCTGCGAGTTCGCCGTCCGTGGACAAGAATACATATGCCGTATATTGTTGCCAGGCATAACACCGCTACCCAACTGGTCTTCACCAAGTGTTTCTAAGGCTCATGCCAGACGATTAGCTGCATTTGTGGCATGCACACAGTTGTTCGACGCTGGAGTGCTAGACTATCGTCTTTTTCCAACACCCTATCTCGCTCCCCGATCGACTGTTCTTCCACCTCTCGACAAGACCTTTGCTGGAACTCGCTGCTACAATCGAAGGGAGCCTAGATTCTGGAATAATGTTGCCACCGTGTCGACCACACTGCTGTACCCGACTGTCATCACAGTAGACAGTAGCAACAGCTCAATTCCCTATCACGCGCCTATTATATTCTTGACCAGGCAACCTCTCCCTTCTCTTCCGAATTTCAATATCTTTTTTGCGGGACTGCCAGCCACTGTACGTTTGACGGCAGGTGCACCTTTCAGCCTAGACGCAGAGAGGCTTGAGCTTATATGCTCATACACTGTCCGACTATGGCGAGGCATACTAAATAAACCATATTCCTCTTCCGTGGACCAAGCTTTGTGCTTCTGTGCTCCTCTCCGTCCTGATTGGAATTCAAAGATCCAGAGCTGTAACCGTTTCGAGCTACCACTTGTTCATACCCATATTCCTTGGGACCTCGTTTCGATTGCCGCCTCTGAATGGATTGTGCCACTCAAATATGACAAAGCCGAAGAGCTTGCATCAGATGTCGTAGACGCTGCGATACAGGATAGGTGGACGCAATACACTCGAAGATATGATACCGTAAAGATCAGACCCGATCTGAGCCCGCTCAGCAAGCCTGAGGATAGTGAGGTGAGTCTCGCTTCATCTACTTTTCATACAGAGCTTATTCTCTGTCTAGTATGCCAAATACGACAACCTCATAGAGGTTTGTAAGGCTCACAGAAAAGATTTTGGAGGGCTTAAAAATAACAACCAGCCCCTAATCGAAGTTTCCAAATTCCCTTCATTTGTGGACCGGCTCAATCCTGCAGCTCGTCCTTTGACACCACCGAACTCCACGCGCAAACGTCCGTGACTGCTCTCATAACATATTTTCAGAATCAACACTTATATGATTGTAGACTTTATACCCGAATTATGTGCGAAGGTCACAGTCCCTGCGAGGTAGGCTCAACGGGATGTCGTACTGTAATCAGATGCGCTAATATTCTCCTCTTCTTTTCCCAAGCACCCTGCGTACTGCGTTACTGCTGCCCTGTGTCATGCGAAGAATAGATGATTTTCTCCTCGTAAAGGAATTGAATGCTGTGCTTTTCAATCATTCCATTTCGGAGCAGCTTCTACACGCAGCAATATCTACCCCCTCAGCCGGTATTGAATATGATTACGAGCGTCTCGAGCTCTTAGGTAAAGAGTAAACATCTGTGCTTAATATCGGACTCATTTATTGACTAGGAGATGCATTTCTCAAGTATCTGTCGTCAATCTATGTTTTTGTCATGCATCCTGACTCCGATGAAGGTGCTATGCACAATTACAGGCAAACAATCATCAGCAATAAAACGTTATTGCACAGCGCGATAACTGTTGATTTACCCTCGTATATCCAGTCTAGGCCGTTCAGTCTCAAATTTTGGTACCCTTCCAAAGCTAGACCAGATGGCACAACTAAAATGGACAGGGCTAAAATAGAAAACGAAAGTGGCTGCCAGCTTAATAACTTACAAAACGATCCTAAGGAGGTTGAGGCCTCTAGTCTCTCGACAGGTCATGCAACGACAGCATCCTCCGGTCGGACAAAAAGGAAAGGAAAAGAGCGTCCCGTCCACTGGTTGGGAGATAAGGTACGGCTTGGTTGCGCTCGTTTCAAGATGCGTTGCTCAAGATCTGGTTCAGGCAATTGCGGACGTATCCGAAGCCATCATTGGAGCTGCCTTCCTCTCCGGAGGGAGGAATGCGGCGCTCAAAGTCACTAAACATCTCAACATTCCTGTGCCCCATATCGAGCAATGGTCGGATTTTGGCCGTCGAGCACCAACCGCGTCTGCACAAAACGCCTTAATTAAGGTGAATCAAGCCAGTATCGAAGCTATCGAAGCTATCACTGGGACTCGATTCGGGCGTCCTCATGTTCTGGCTCAAGCCTTGGTATGCGTTTGCGATTTGATATCAGAAAGCGTGTCATGATTTGTCGTTAGACACATGTCTCTAAAACAGGGACTCAATCAACTTCTTATGAGCGCCTCGAATTCATCGGTGATGCTATCCTGGATTTCTGTGTGTTTTCACTTTATATTGCTACCTGGCCCGGCTGATGGCTGATGTGTGTTAGTGGTCATTGAACATATCTTTGATCGAAATCCGCAAATGAGTCCTGGTGGCTTAACCTTATTGAAAGTGAGCTCGAACCTTTCGAGCGTGGCTGATGTGATGACAAATTTCTTCAGGGTGCAATGGTTTCCAACTCTACTCTAGCCGCCGTTTGTACTTGGGCTGGTTTGCATCATCATATAGTGTTCGAATCGGCTCATTTAGGCAGCGAAATTCGTGCCTACACTGTGTTGCTTGAGCAAAAGCAAGCTGATGAGTATGCCGCTGCAGCAAGGGAAGGTCGAATGACTGGACAGTATTGGCACAATATTGAACCACCCAAAGTAAGCTACCAGAACATGTGAAGGTAAGATTGCTTATTTCTCCTTAGATCTTGTCAGATGTGGTCGAATCTATCATTGGAGCTATCTATGTGTCCGACGATTATACTTCTGCAGGGGTAGATGCATTTTTTGCCAGGGTTCTCAAGCCCTTTTACGACCGTCACGTTACCCTCCAGACAGTCTCACATCACCCAACCAAAATTCTGTTCGAGTTAATTCAAGCGAAGGGTTGCCAGCAATTCCAAATCATAAAGGAAGACAGTGAATATCTTGGTACGAAGCAGTATCAATCTCTTTACATCTGATTGACCTGCTCGAATCGTTTCCAGTTCTAATTCATGATATCGTACTTGCAACCGGCCAGTGCGGGACGGAGACTTCGGCAGCGAAACTAGCATCTCTGTCAGCCCTAGACGCCCTCGAAGGGGACCCCGGGTTTCTGCAAAGAACTTGTGACTGTTGGAAGAGTAGTACGCTTAAGAAAGCTCAGAAGCTGGCTTCGGAAACGCAAATTGAGCGCCTTCTGAGTAGCTTTGGAGAGGACGACGACATCGGAGCGGAGTGACACCCCGTAGAATGCGTGATGCGTTTACAGTCTAACTAGACATTGCAAAGTAAGGACACAGGAATAGTACTAGCTCATGCACCGGACTTCTTCCTGTAACAGAACTTGAGCAAAACCCATACGAATTGAATACGGAGCAACTCACAACTGATAGGCAGCGGCCAGGAAGGGAAGAGCGAATCCAAAGCCAAGGTATGCACTCATTTTGAGTGCGAATGAAGCCCTGGTGTTATGAGGCCAAGCAAAAGGAAGGTGCTGAAGTGAAGAGAAGTGAGAGAATGGGAAAGATGAATGAATTCAGGACGTACATGGTAGTCACCGTGGGAGGAGCGAAGGGGGTTCGTCGTGTGCAAAGAACGGGCGAAAGTAGCAGAGGGACCCCTGAGGAGAGCAGAGCGAGAAGCGGCGACGAGAGACATTATAATAATAATCTAGAAATAAAGTCTAGTATTCGTCTATGTGATGGTCTAAGTCGAAACTGTTTTTTCAAATTTTTTGCCCGCGGCGGGTGAAGTCGGCTATTAGATTGCACGTGACTACCACACCGGCAGTCCGAATACCATCATCTACTGACATACGGATAATAGATTTGATACATATAAATGTGGACCCTTATCTCTGCTACTACTGCTTCAATCTTTTCTTACCAATGGCTCAAGCTACGACCATCACCCTACCTGCCCTCAATAAGCAGATCAATGTGCCCACCGGTCTTTTCATTAACAATGAATTCGTGCCTTCCGTAGACTCTACGGAGATGATTCCGTATGCGATCGTTTACTCATACATTTTTGTCGTATTGATTCTCTGTGTAGATGTATCAATCCTTCAACTGAGGAAGTCATCACCAGTGTCGTTGCAGGTTCGACCTTCGTGTTCTTAATTCCGAGCCCGATTGTATTGGTCGACTTCATGCTCTATAGGATCTGCAAAGGACATAGACCGGGCTGTTGCCGCTGCTCGCAAAGCCTTCAAGACCACCTGGGGAAAGAACGTCAACGGATTTGAGAGAGCCCGCCTAATTCACAAGCTCGCGGATCTGATTGAAAGAGACGCGCAAGAGCTGGCTGAACTTGAGACGCTGAACAACGGAAAGCCTCTCAAAGTTGCTAGGTCAGTCATATCCGTCTATCAGTGTATCGAATTACTCATCGTGCCTTTCCAGGGACTTCGATATTGGTGACAGTGTACAATGTTTGAGATACTACGCTGGTTGGGCGGATAAACTCACTGGACAAGTACTGCCCTTTACAATTATCATCCTCCTGCAAAAGTTGATCGGTCAGTAAAGACTGTTGAAGTCCAGAATAACGTCAAGATTGCTTTTACCCGCCACGACCCTATTGGAGTGTGTGGACAGATGTAAGCGGAGCATGCTCTTCGCGATTCAAACCAGCCTGACAAGGATGTTTTAGTATTCCGTGGAACTACCCTATCAATATGTGGTGCGTGTCCATGTGCAATTGCCACTCCCGACAATATTCAATGAAGCCGTTTATTCAAGGTCCTGGAAAGTTGCTCCCGCTTTAGCAGTCGGCTGTACTATCGTCATGAAGCCCTCTGAACTAACCCCACTCACTGCATTGGTGAAGGCGTTCTGGTGTTTCTTGAAACATCCATACTTATGTTGCCCTCAACTAGAAACTTTCTGAACTCGTTGTTGAGGCTGGGTAGATTCGTTCACTGTTGTCTCGGGCATGCGTCCTGATCATCCCAAGATTCCCACCAGGTGTAATCAATACAGTTCCTTCTCTGGGATCTGTCGGAGGCGCCGCCTTAGCTGCTCACCTTGACGTGGATAAGGTTGCTTTCACGGGGTCCACGGCTACCGGGCGTAAGGTTATGGAGGCTGCTGCGAAGTCTAATATCAAGAAGGTACAGTATATGTACGTGTGCAAAAAGGAATTTGACTCTCAACTTCATTTACTAGGTTTCGCTCGAACTGGGCGGAAAGTCCCCTCAGCTGGTCTTTGAATCGGCGGATCTAGAGCAAGGTTAGCTGATCACGCCATTCTTATTTAGCTTGCTTTCCTCCCTTGTCGGTTCCTTACCTTTCGGGACTGCCTACTCAGTTCCGAGGACTTTGCACCTCGGTATCAAGCTGTTGTGACGCTCGTGCCTCTACTGGCACAAGACAAGCGTCGATTTCCTTTGCCATGGACTCTGTCATTGGGTTTTCGTCACGTCCAGCCACCGACCCTGGGTGCTTGGACCTTGGGTATCTAGTTGGCTGTCCAACGCTTTCGATGTATGCGACTGCGGTGGGTTGAATGCCATCATGCGGCTCCAGCCTTTGACAGTTGGCCCATATCATCACACCAATTGATGTCCGGTGATTGGAATGAGGACTGCCATTGAATATATTTGCTCATTACCTAGAACTGTGCAAGCTGACCATCTTCGTTTTGGAATTACAGCTGCTAACTGGGCTGCTCTGGGTATTTGTTACAACACTGGCCAAGACTGTACCGCTGGGTCCCGAATTTACGTCCAGGATTCCGTTTACGATAAATTCATGGAAATCTTGGTCCGGACAGTCAAAGCAACTGTTATTGGTGATGGCTTCGACGAGAAAGTCACTGGAGGCCCTGTGGTCAGTGAGAATATTCTGCTACAACATGTCGATATGCTGAAGCGGCATATATGCAGGTCTCCAAAACGCAATATGACCGTGTTTGGGGCTACATAGATGCTGGAAAGGCTGAAGGCGCCAAGGTTATTTTGGGCGGTGAGAAAAGAACTACTAAGGGATATTTTGTTGACCCCACAAGTATGTCCTCATCGGAGCTTGAACTTGCCCGTGATTGACAAAATGTAGTTTTCGCTGAGGTCCGTCCGGAAATGAAAATCGTACGTCCCCAAATTCTGTTCTACCTCTAGTGCTTATAATAGGGACTGTGTGTGGAACGTCTAGGTCAAAGAAGAGGTGCATTTTTTTCCATAAGCCGAAAACAGCGTCTTATTTYTCTTGTAACCAGATTTTTGGCCCAGTGTTGGCAGTTGGCCGTTTCAAGACAGAGGAGGAGGCAGTGGCCTTGGCCAACGATACAACATATGGCCTGGGAGCTGGTCTTCACTCAAGTACGCGCCTTTTTTTCCCCTGTCTGTCACAAACGTTGTAATATATGCTTGGTCAATTGATTCGCAGATGATGCTGATCAATGTATGAGAGTTTCGGGTATGCTGGAAGCCGGAACTGTAAGTTTCATACAAGTTTTTTTTCTTCATTTTTTGATGTTCTCCATAATCGCAGGTCTGGGTAAATCAATATAATCTATTGAGCAACAACGTACCGTTCGGAGGCAAAAAACAATCGGGGATAGGTCTGTGATATATCTGACCTCTGAGTTTTTACCTAGCTTCTGATTGCGTCATCCTTTTCAGGTCGTGAACTCGGAAGTTACGCCCTGGAGGAATATACTTCCGTTAAAGCCGTGCACTGGAATATGGGGGAGAAGTTGGAGTGGCCTTTGTAAATTCTGCGTTGATTTCGGACTCTGTTCAAACTCGCTGAATGTATTATGTTCCTTGTCGTATTGGTATCACCAATTTCACCGAAGAATGCATGTTGACTACCATCATCTGTCATGGCAAGTTTCATAGTTTCATACCAGACTTCTAGGAAGATATACTGTATGAGGAAAGCTTGCCTTCAACTTATTTATAATTGAATACATACATGCTGCGTGATTCAGATCCAGGGACGTTCAATTTATACATGTAGTAATGCTTCCGGATCATGATGTCCATTTCATGAGGGATACACTTCATGCTTCGCTCGCGCAGTATACAAGAGTATACAGTTATCGTTAGTTATATTCTAAGCTCTGGAACATAATATATTTACTCATCATATTTACTACGTAGTTAGCATTACATAATTACTATATCATGAGTCCAAACCAAAAAGATTCGCCAGCGAAACACTAGAGCAGCAATAAAATAGTCGAGCACCGAATTAAAGCGTATATCGCTTGGAAAGGTGTTTTTCATAGGCGTCTTTGTCGTGCGCCGCAAGTACATATAGAATCCCGGCAAGTGGTGCAGCTGAAGACCCTAAGGATGGGTCAACAATTAAATTGCTTTTTACACCAAATATTCCGACTTACTGCTGATTTGGATCAAAGGGATGAGTCCCACTATAACCCTGGCCAGGCGCGAGATAGTACGGATTAGAGGCATTGAATGTAGAGTAGGAATGAGGTCTACTATTGGGACCATTTTGTGTCGGAATGACCCAGGTGGAATTTGCAGGCTGCATGAGGTGAGGGCTGGCCAAACCGAACGATGAGCTATTGGGAGGACCAGGCAACATCGAGGTAGGGCCATTCGTGGTTTGTGCACTTGAATTATGTGACCAGGTCATATTCGAAGGTTGAGCATGAGTCGCTGAATCTGGCGTAAAATGTGGGGATGCATAGCGCTGGTAATAGATCGATTGGCCGCTTTGAGCAGAACTATAGTAATCATTGTTTTCCGGGTTCATGGGCGAGTTTGGGTAAGAATTCTGAGGGACGTTATATTGAGGGGGATTTGGCACGGCGTACTACATAGAAGGATGAGCACGAAGCTTGGGCATTCCGATGGAAAACTGACATTTATTGGTGTTGACGGGGGACTGGGTTCACCCACGGCAACGTACTCACACTGAAGACCTTTCCTCTGGCATCGTTCGCAAGGGTTATGGGGAGGCTCTTCATTGGTAACGCACTAGCACGAACGCATAAAAAGTGCAATGAAAGCATTGTTGGCGAAGACATACCCTGATTTTGCGCTTTCTACAGTTTCTGCAGGCAATTTGAGCTCTCCTGCGCCTCGTAGCGGGGGCACTAGCCATCGAATCCGAGTAGCCCAGAGAAGACATGATGAGATTAAGCGAATTGCAAGCAGAGAAATTATATATATACCTCAACTGAGTATATGAAACAACAATTGGGAAGGCCAAAGTATCTGGCAGGACATGACGCTCTTGATTCAAGATCTTTACACCCCACGTGTAGAACAGCCTCGGAACTGGGTTTACAGCCATTACCAACAAGCATTAGGTAGACGGCCTTTGCCTTCGTACAGGAATAGGCAAGATCTAAGACTGAAACAGACCAGTGATCAACCGGTCGCCGCGCTGAAAATTTGAACTGATGTGGCTCGCCTTGAAGAAAAGGACCAGACGTATACTGGAAGTCGACGGGCTTTACGGAAGGTGATCGGCATCAACGAATGAATGTCCCACCTCATTTTCAATCAGATGAGCTGAGTCCTGACTAGGAGCGTGGTTTGATATGGCAGTGAGAGTTTACATAAAACTTCAAAAACCTTGAAGATATTTTGAGATACATGACCTTGTGTAGCATGAGCAACAATGATAGGTGTAGCAGTCGGAGGAGGCTTCGAGATAGCCCCATCCATAAGAGAATGGAGCTGGGATGGAGACTTGTTCAAAATCTCACCAGATTACAGTCAAGTCATGGCTCATCACCGGGTCGTTGATGAATCAATGATGCGTACAGATACTAGCCCTTTGCAGGCACCACACTACACGAATAGATATGAACGGGTCACGCAGGTATCGAACCGGATATGCCATCGCAAACATGCAAAGAAGCGAAAGATGAATTGTAGTACAACAGAGAAACTAGAACAATATAAGGACCCGTCCGTCTTCATATCGCCGAAGCGAAGAAAAGAACGCTCACGATGATCTATAATGCGAGGTAATCGCGCACTTCCTCTTCCGTTAACTTCCTAAAGGTCGGTTTCGGCCTTCCTGTAGCTGCACTTGTAGGTCCCTCCTCAAGTTCTGCGGCCGTCGGTACCGTTATAACACCTATTTCAATCGTTTTCTCCGTCATCTGACCTTCGAAACCTTCTTTTAATGTTAAGAGAGCTGTATGAATAGCATCCTCCAAGCTGATGTCGTCGTTGTACCTGAATAGAGCTTGAACATGAGATAAATTTACGCTAACAGAATGAACTAACCGTTTCTCTAAGAAGGTTTTAGCATTTACCATGTTCTTCCCGATCGCGCTTGCTTTCCATGCCCAGAATGATCCTGACGGGTCTACTTGGTACAAGGTCGGTCCACGGGTGATATCCCAACCGGCAACTAGAAGGGAAACACCGTAAGGTCGCACTCCACTGAAGTCATAGGATAAGCGATTTTAACAAGAAAATCAGGACATGGCAGTGTACCCAGACTGTGTTGCTTGCTGCATGACATTGGCGATTTCCTGCGTCAATACTCGTGTCGGTGGGTATTCGCCATACATCTTCCAGTAGGCTTGCGCGCTTTTACGAGCCCGTGTAATAAGAACGCGGAAATCTGGACCCATTCCTGAGTATACGATGCCGATATTCGGACAAACTACAGCCACTTTGTCTAGCATGGAATCATCGACCAGGATTGACGGCGTCTTCTTCTCCGTAGCAATAACGATCCCATTGGACGCTAGTAGACATGAGATATTCGCACTGGGTATGACATGTAAAAGACCTACCTTTAATTCCAAGACTTGTAGTACCTTGAGACACGGCAGCTAGTGCATGCTCAATCTGAACTAGTTTCCCACTCGGAGAGAAGACAGTAAGAGAGTAACTAGAGAATTCATTCAGTGCGATCGAGCTAGGTATAATAGAAGGAAACGAGCCTGTAAGCACCACCGTCTGCACTGGCCATGATGAGAAGGATTTAAAGATGATTATAGCTTTCAAGTGCTGACGCGGTTACTACTCGACGCGCGTCAGGCCATCTATTTGGTCTTGTTGTCCAATGACACTAACTCACTCAAACCCATCCATGGTAAGTACGCAAGCCCAAAGTAAGCCTCATTAGTATTTACATAGTTAAAGGAGATTCAAAGTGAGCTAGTTCAACAATCAACTCGGGCTATGGTAGACATTATTTACGCTGTACCTGTGCCTGTATATATTAAAAGGGATTCAGTTTCAATAACCGTACAAGGACATGTAACCCCATTCAATCTTCCTAGCACTGCTATGAAGAGCATGCAGGATTGGAAGGAAAAGTTCAACACAGGACTGCACAAGCCTCCATACAGCCCGGCTTCACGTAAGCCGTCATGGATTCGGAGGTGCCTAATGATGCATGAACCGAATAAAACCTTAGAAACCGTAGAAAAGCAAAGTGAGGATGCCTATCGGTATGAGCGATCTGAAGACGGCATTCCATGGAGAGAAGGCGATTCGATACCACGAACTAGTTGTTCAAGGAACTACAGTTGATCAGTAGAAACCAACTGCATGTAGAAGATTATGGGGATGTTTTTCCTGTTGAGTTTCAAGGATCTGGTCGATTTCTTCATCTATATCACTGGCTGCTTCAATCTTGGTAACAATGAAATTAGACCTGGTTCAAAGAAATCCAATACAACATACCGCAGCAGCCAAATCGAGAATAGCCTTCCCTGCAAGTAATGCTTCTTCATGATTATCCTTAATTTCAATATTGATGATATGGACCGGACGATTGAACTCCCCCCCGCGAGTAAGCAAGTCTTGAGTAGTGATTAGCGTGTCAAATGCATAGGCTGAACGCACTACCGCACTACGTACCATCACATACAATATCGAAACATCGCTCTTCACAGGTTATGACAATATCGGCTACAACTTTACTTTCTTGCCATCGCTCCGGCGCCAACTTGATTTGCCTGTTACGATCAATCATTTGCAAGACACCGTTTGCAGTATACCTGGTGAAGACTTCAGAGGAAAGTTCAAGGCTTAGAGAACCCATGCATTACTGACAGACGGGGATCCTTGGCACTCAATTCCTCGTAGATGGTGTTGTACGGCGTTCCAAAAGAGTACACATTAGGTTTGTCAATGGAAGGACCTGGGAGTCGTACAGCCGATCCTGTTCCCGAGGATACAACACGATATCCGGCTTTACTTCAAAGAAAGAATTAATCAAAATACATCTAAAATGAAACAAGTATGCGTACGAGAGAACAAAGTGCCCTTCCATAGATCTATTCTGCAATGAAGTCAGCTGAGCAAGCGGCAACTAAACTCAGTCGCACTTGATTGCTAGCACAAACGACACAGAATAAAGGCCGAGGTTTGTATCCACTTTCAGGGGGAATGATGGGAGTAGCAGCAGGACCTTGATTAGAGGAAATGGCTATCAATGACTGAGGGTCGTTCTCAGCATCGGTTTGAGGCGCATTGAATGGGGGTGGAGTAGGAACTGGCGTCGAGGATTCAGATTGCAGTCGTTGTAAACGAGGATCAGCACGAGCCAACCGAGGATCACGAGCTCTTCTAGGATCCATCAAATTCTAGTTTAAAAAAGCAGATAGTAAGTTTAGACTGGAACGACAAGACAAAACGCGAGGCGGAGCTTCAGCAGTATCTAGAACACTTTTGAGGTCATCATTTCAACCCAGAAAAACAATTGGGGAGACGGGTATTTCGTGATTCCACTCTGAGTCATCACGAGAGAAAGCAGCTCAAGAAAAGATACGCACCTTGCTACTATAAATCAGTTCAATGCAGAGAATTTGGCGTTCTGAATTCGCCAATGCAGGGGCGAGGGGGAAAAGTGCCGCGAGTTTGTGACATCCTGTGACATAACGTGACAGCTCTGTGACAGAATGTGACATGATTGTTGACCTGTTGAAATTGAATCGCAATAATTATGCACCTTTATGCGCTTCCCTCAAGGCTCAAAGACGTTTATTCATTCAGCGTGCTGGTACAAGCGTTCTTGACCTCAGTTCTTTATGGCTATATCTTCCTTGGGCTCTGACCCCGATGTGTTGTCCATTTCTCGGTTGGACGTACCAGCAGATATATTGGCAGTCAAGCGCCTCATTTCTGATCATGAGAAGTCTGTAGCGACTCTAGCGGATGAGATCGAGGCTCTCATGCAAGGCGTTCGACATCTACGTTCCAGGATGTCAAAACATCAAGAGGTGATCACTCACTGCCGTGGGCTGATTACTCTGGCTCGCCGCATGCCACCGGAAATTCTTGCTACAATCTTCGAGTATTGCGCTTATGACGGTTGGGCTCGCGCCCCCCTGGTAGTTTCACACGTCTGCTCTGAATGGCGCAAGGCAGCAGAGATACCTACCGTTTGGTCAAACCTCTACGTCAACCTCGATAGTAGAGATCCATACGGCCGGACTCTATTTTGGCTCAATAAATCACAGAACTCCCCACTGGATATTACGCTCAATATCCGGAACTCCGTATTATGTGTCCCGGGCGTCATGGATCTCTTACTCTTGAACAGGAGGCGCTGGCGAACGCTCACCATAGTCTCCCGTGTAGACAGTCATGCAAGCGACATTTTGCATAGGTGCAGAGGCTCCTTCCCAAACTTACGATCTCTAGACATATTCATAGAAGAGGAATTTGTGATTCAGGAAGATGACGAGCACGGGGTATTCGTAGGGTTAAGAGGTTCCTTTAGGGGATCCCTGCAGTTACGCACTTTCATCATCAGTCGGAATGTCCTGCCCTCGATGGGAGATATTCCTTCTTCCATAACCAATCTATCCATCAATCTGCACCCATACTCAATTACGCCGCTGTCCATCACTTCTTTGATGGACGTTTTAGAAGGCCTTCCTCTTCTCCGAAAGCTTTCTATCTCAATGTCCGATGCATCAGCGACACTCGCGGCTAACGAAATGCGGACTGTTACCCTTCCTGATTTAGAGTCGCTGACTCTTGCTGGTAAACCAGACTTATACGCGTTGCTCCCAAACGTTTACACCCCTTCGCTACGCAGCCTTTCTTTAAAGTCCCCTGTTGACTCTGTCCTCGATCCAGAAGCTTCGTCTGTATTGGATCTTGTGGAGTGGTTGGAGAGGAGTAGTCCCCCACTGGAATTACTCGAATTGCGCGATTCGGATCTCTCTGCGGATAGCTTTATTGCGTGTTTCGCTGCCCTGCCCTATCTTAGAAAGCTCAGACTACACGATAGTGAAATTTCGGACGGTGTTCTACAGTCTCTACATGGACCATCAGGATTCTGTCCTAAGCTCGCTGAATTTGATTTACGGTGGTGTGGACAGGTTACTGGCCGTGCTTTGGTTGACTTAGTACGAAGCCGTTTGATTATGCTTGAGACTCCTGAGCCAGCCATTGAACGTAGCTCAATCACGTCTGTGACGGTGATTAATTGCTCGTTCGTTGGAGAACAGGATGTAATCGACCTAGCCCGACATACAATATGTCGAGTGGTTAGATACGACACTGATTACGACTGTCGTGAGTATTACTTTGTTATCTTAGTTTTGCATTGCTTCTTTTCTAAATCCATGGCAATGATCAGGTGCTACTGGCTGTTGCGAAAATGAACGATATAGGAGAAGACTGAAGGTTCGCCGACTTGGAGCAAATCTACCACAGGGGCGACACAATAGAATAATTTTATAAGGATCAAGTATATACATACGATAGTTAAAAGAAAAGGCTTTAGTTTTTTGAATATCCCAACTGTAGAATCGTGTAGGTCACGTACTATGGCAGAAAGCGGTGGAAAACACACAATCCACCTCAAACAAGGACCAGTTCCATCTGCCTCACCATAACGGCTAGTAGATCATTGAGTGAATACATTCATAGACCCACGTACTGAATCGTTGTAAGCCATGAAGAGGAACAAGAAGAAAAATGTGAAAAGGGAAATCTTTTATAGACCAGGAAAAGATGTCCACGTGGCATCAATGATTTACTGGCGTCTGCGACGCGGCTTAGGCTGAACAAAGTACGCTATATTCCTTATACTTCACTGGCTGGCTGTTCGGGCTCAATTTCTCATGGCGTATAGCGACCGTACGAAGGACTTCAAGGATGCCATACATGAACGAAGTGTCTCCACTGCCCACAGGCCTAAACCCATCAACAAAGACCGTGAGCGCGATGAGCAATTAGATTTTGGCAAGAAGTACATTGCGGAGGCATATACAATCGTAAGCTTGTCGAAGCTTTYAAAATATTGGCGTATTGATGAACTGCTATCTGGCTTGTGAAACTCAGTTGAATCATATCACTTCCTTGACTCGAACGCTTTCTAGTATCAGGAAACCCTACCTTAATGTTGACTCCCGGAGTGGCCCATCRCACCACCAAACGGRGCGAAATATTGATCTCATTGGGAACGAGTCGTGGTCGAGCATTCGACAACTTTCAAACGAAGAACGGGACCAAATTGATCTGCAGGCACGGGTCGTCCTAACCCGCTGTGCCGACAGAGTCAAGGAGATGGAAGCATTAGAAAAGCGTATGTGCTAGTCGCCAATTGCGCACAGACAAATGGTCTTACATCATGAGCTACTGCAGGACGTTCGGAATTGGTGGCTAGCAAAGCTAATCCCCTTGCACGTCTTCTGCCAGCACGATTACGCCAGGATGCATCCTCTGCATCTTCAGACTTCGTCGCCGCTCATCACTCCAGTATCACTTGGTATCTGAACAGGCGGTTAGCAGAAGCAAGCCAGAAACAAAAAGAAATGCAGGAAGAACGCGTCAGTAGACAAATGGAGAGGTCACGTACTCTGGGGTCTGGTGCCGCATTGGAGGCGCTGAGTATGAATACAACCCAGCCTCTGTCTGATGCAAGCATGTCCGGAGCTCGTGGTACCAGTAGCTGGTTAGGGGACGCGTCTTCCAGTCTCATTGCAGCTACGATTGGTGCACCCTCTCCTGCGACCGCGCCTACTCCTTTGCAGTCGGATATTTCTGCCCCATCCGATGACGAAGACGACTTTGAGCTTACTTCTTCTCAAATACTTCAATTTGAGACTGAGAATGCTAATATTCTGCGCTCAGCGCAGGATACGTTAGAGTCCGTCCAACAAGCTGAGTCTCGGCTGATGGAAATTAGTGCCTTGCAGATGGAGCTTGTGTCACACTTAACGAGACAGACCGAGCTCACAGACCAGTTGTATGAGGACGCGATAGCATCCACCTCCATGGTGGAAAAGGGCAACACGCAGCTGCGCGAGGCTCGGAGGCGTTCGAAGGACAGCAGACTATTCATCCTTTTATTCCTCATTGGAGCAAGCCTTAGTATGCTGTTTCTTCACTACTACTAAAACCATGTATTACACTCGTAGTATATATACGTTCCTTATTCAACCGATATATATGAATAGCTGAAGTTCGTGGCTAATGATTCAAATTATTCTATGTGCTGGCTAGCAACGGGGCCTCCTCATCGTATTCCTCTATGGCCTCTGCAGCCATTTCGTCAACTTGGGGCGGAATATCTTCTAGCTTTCTTATATGCTTCTTTACAAGAGTGTACACAAGCCTACAGCACAAATTCAGCAGAGTCATAGCCGGAGACAATCAGTGCACGCATACCAGCTTGCAGTTATGGCGATGACAATGCCACCGGCAATGAGCATCCCATTGAGCATCTTGGTCCCTTTGACATCGGCATTAAAAGATAGAAAATAGTAAGACAAGAATAAACCATACGTTTGTCCATCTGGCCGCGCGTTTCGCCATCAGATAGCGCGGCCATTCGGGAACCTATGAATGTATGAAGCAGAAGTTTAGGGAGGACAAACAGGGTCGCTATCACGAATTGCCATAATGCGACCGGTTCAATTGACTAGATACACCATCAAACAAGCTACAACGAATCGTGTCTGAAACTTACAGCAAAAAGCGAGTTTGAGTATACCCAGGGAGGGAACGGCGAGATACGAATCAAAATAATCAACGGAAGTCTGCGGTGTATCCTCGTAAGCTATGATATGAGAGATTGTACTATTTTCTAACCCTTTAGATCTCTGGATGGATGTCAGCACATTCTTGAGTCAAATCAAAGCCCAAAGAGCGCGGATAGTTACCACAACAGATTCAAGTGCTTGCCATTTCTCATTTTGCGACGACCATCGGCGGAGCCTAGTGCTGAAAAGAAGTCGAAGAGTAATGAAAACTAGGGCGGAGCCAAAGACGGATGCAATAGCAGCAATAGGGAATCCTTTCATGCCATACGCGAACCCGCAGAGCGTTGTGATAGTCGTGTGCCCGATGAGCGGAGGGAAAGATATGACGACTTTGAATTGGGATGGTCAAATACATGCGTGAAGAATAGCAAGCATATTTTACCAATTGCTGCACCGAGAATAAGCCAACCAAAGCGCATTTGAGATAGCCTTGTAGCCTGATCATACAGAAATTGGGCGATTCGGGCGGGGGAAACAACGATGATGAAAGTCCCTAGAGACCTATGAGCACGTTACCAAGACAAAGAATGCTGCACACATACCTAGACAGATATAAAACAAAAGTAATAGCCATAGAAAGATCTAAGAAAAAACCCTGAGCTAATACTTGAACATTCAACAAAGGAAGGATCTGAACACACCTTTCCGTAAACGTGCAACCTCTGATAGCGACGGAGAGCTAGCCTAATATAACGCTTTGTCAGGGTCCAGGGCCTGTCGATGAATTTACTTGGTTCAGAGCCAGAGTCTTGTATAGTCATGGTAGTCAACTTCAGCCTGAGCCTTGCTGCGTGTTCTCAGTTCTGACACCCGTCCAGTGACGTGCCTTTATGACTCATCGCGATGACACTATGAGGATGGTGGCAGTGCTGAGCGTGTCGCGATTCCCGACGCGACTTCTGATCACGTGGTCAACGTTTTCTTCGTCCGTCACTGTGTCGCACGACGAGTAGGGCGAGCCTTTACTGGTGAAACATGGAAAAGTATAGCGCTTACAGAGTCAGAGTTCTTTCTCGTATACAATATATTCTTAACTCATTAAGATTGAATGACAGGATCCAGGGACAGGCATCCAGGTTTGCCGGAATCTCCTACCACTGCAGTCTGTTCAACCAAACCCACACCGTTTGATACCAGCCCTTCTTAACCCCGGTTCCTCCCCAAACCACTGGCTCTCGTGCTCTTTCAATTTTCATTCTACCATTTCAATATATCATCGGTGTTCTTCGCCTTTTGGCCGTTCTGTTTCTGGCTCTTGTCTATCTCGTTTGTGTGAACGGCGTGTTCTCCGTCTTTGTAAGTCGATTTCCCGACTACGCCGGTCTCACATTGATTACAGCAGTAGTATCTTATTCCACCAATACATCGCCTTGCAACCGGCTGTGTCACCAGGATTCTCGCTCGGTCAGTTCTGTTTTGCTTAGGGTTGCTCTGGATTCCGGCAGAGGTTGTGGCAAGAAAACGAGGGTTTGTGTCAGTTTCTTTTGCACTTAACTACAACTTCGAACAGCTGCGCAATTTATTCAGGAGAGCCCTCAAGGCTTCGGAGTTGTGGAATCCTGGTCCGGGTGACATAATCGTTTCGAACTGGGTATCCTGGCTCGAGCTATTATGGCTTGCTTATCGGTTTGGCTCACTTTGAATTTAACTATTTTCAACGCACTCATTCTGTGAAGGTTTAATCCACTTTTCGTACTCCCTGTTCCCAAACCGAATGTCTCTCCGCCTGTCTCAGCCCCATCTACGCCCATCACGCATACCCCAGGCCGTCGCCCTGGCTCCGGTGCTACTAGCACGACATCAGTTTCCAGAACCCCGGTATCTCAGATTCCGATCGTTGGTTTTGAGGTTGTTTCCTTGTTGACTATGATCAGACAAACCGGACATGTACCTCCATATAGCATTACATCCGCCTCTCGAGCGCAGAGCTTTCAAGAAATTCGAAAAGCTGCTGACAGGCCTATTGTCGTGTTCCCAGAATGCACCAGCAGCAACGGTAGGGGTCTGCTACGGGTATCTGAAGTTTTCAACTCCTCCGTTCCAGTGAAAGGTTGGAATGTCTTCGTGATGTGTGTCAGGTATGTAATCTCTATATCTTCATCTGTATTGCCCTGACACCATCTCGACATCGCAAGATACGATCCTCCGACAACATCTTTGCCTACCTTATCGCACTCCATTCCGTCGACATCGTTAAACCCAGTGTCTCATTTGTTTACTCTGGCCAGCTCCATTGGAGCCCCTTCCATGTCTGTTAGGTTACTAAGCACCTCTGAATCTCCTAGCTCGCCGCTTTTCATGGCCAGTGAAGTAATAGGAGCGTCGACCCGAGGGGATCAACTCTCTGAGGCGTGCGCCGCTTTGATGGCTCAGCTGGGAAAATTCAAAAGAACAACTATGGGTTGGGAAGACAAAGCGATGTTCCTGGAGTTTTACAAAGACAAAAGTAATACCAAATGAAGTCCACACGTTTGTACTTCGAATGAATGATACTCCAAATCTCCTATATCTCGAAGCCGTTTTTACGTTCCAGAAGTGCTTTCTCGACATTCACTTCAAGCTTCATAGAGTATAGTCTGTACTGCCCCTCCCCCAAAATTGATTCTGCTATTTGGATATGATCTTTAGGACCAATTGACCTACATCAATTGCAGAATCATTCCCACCCAGTTAACTTGGTTAATTTGCACAAAGTGAAACCAGATATGACAGATCGAACTTTTTACTCCCTTCCTACCTCCTTCTGTAATTTTCCGCAGTTCAAGTTGCTAGGCTCGGCCTTCAGGTTCAAACGTTCAAGTGCTACTACCTGTCTAATATAGACATGGGTCAAAATGTCCGTATACTGGAACGGTGAAACTCGCAAACACCTCGAGCATATGTGGATAATGTCCTCTGTATACAAGCTTGAAAGCCACTTTCTTACACTCTTAGTCAGCTCGTAACAAAATGATCTCTATACGTGCAGTTGAATGGATCMCTAAGTACTTAAAATTCATTCGTGTACCAGTGCTAAGATCGAAAATAATAATTCCAGGTACATGCCCTCGAATTAGGTGCTTCTTCGGCCTACAGCTTGGTCAGTGGCTTCAATACTTGCTGAAGGGCTTGTCGCAAATCAGCTATGAGGTCCTGGAAACATTCAAGAATTAGTGTGGGGTGAAGACTATAATGAAATATCCCCTCAGACCTCAGCATCTTCAACTCCTACGCTGAGCCTGACCAGGCATGGATCTTCCCTGGGATCAGCTCTAGCTCGATACTCAATGAGCGACTCCACTCCGCCTAGACTGGTGGCAGGCTGTGAAAAAAGTCGGAAAGAAGAGTCAAGAAGCATTGTGCAGATCAAAAGACATTCACTTACAACAAAGTATCTTGTACAATGAGGGAGTAACTTCGCGTACTCAGGCTTTGAAAGCTTGTAGGAAATTAAAATGTGACGGGACAGGCAATACAAGAACAATACATACTAATATAGAGAAAGTCGCATTCCAACCTCCCTCCATCTGTTTACTCGGGTGAAACCCTCGCGAGTCGGTTTCTTGTACGGAAGAATGCCAAACTTGTTTAACAATACCTTCCGGGACGCCATCAAACGACCCTCGAGACGATGCTACGCCACTCAGCCATTTGGCAAGCACCGTTGCTGTCTCTGACTGACGAGCCACTCTGAGATGAAGGGTACGAAGTGACCGGAGAAGAAGCCAAGCCTCTAGTGATCCCATCGTGTTCCCCATGTAGGTACGATTGGCTTGGAGCTTAAGAAGCTGTCAGTGGAAAGGCAAGCTATGCACAACAAGGAAAAGAGTACCGTTGTCCACTCATCTTTCGTCTTCACTATCAAAACACCCGCAAGAAGGTCGGAATGACCACCAAGATATTTCGTGGCTGAATGTCGCGAGTTTTGAGGGCACAAAATCATGACATGAGATCAGCATACCTGAATGAAGAACACTTCGAACAAATGAATGAACCCGAATCGAAATCAACATAGCAGGAGCTTACCAATCGGCACCAAACTTGAAAGGATACTGGAGTGGAGGCGGGGCGAATGTTGAATCAACAACTAGCTTCCCGCCAACCTTGTGAATCTGAGGTTCCAATATTTTGAGCCAGAGACAAAAAAAAACGACCAATGCCTTGAAGTACCTTGTCAGCATAATATTGAATGTCCCTATAGCCACATGATTGTCAGTACTGAGCAAAGAAGTTGTGAACAAGTCAGTTTTCTACCTTGACTCTCCCGTTGGGTTCAAAGGTGTTTCAAGCCAGCAAAGATCCCCAGGTTGGTAATCATCGTCGAGGTCAATGATGGCAAGATCTATGTCTCTACTTTTCTTGTACGTTTCGATAGTGATATGGCAACCCCAGTAACCGCCACGAATTGCTATCCGTCGTGGCTTGAAGAATACAAGTGCCTGGCTCACCAATTAGTTGCAGTTGTTCGGGAGCCTTTACCCCAATGCTCACAGCATAACACGATGCAAGACCAGACGCGTACGTGACCGCAAAACCACCCTGTGTATAATTTTATTTCAGCTTCCGCGGTACGCACAACTCGCTGAGTCTTAGTCTTAACTGACATTTATTTTGCTTAGGACATGTTCTACACGGGTGCTGACATCTTGCGTATATCGTGAATACACATGTCGCACCGGATTCTGTAGATCAACGTCAGATACCAGACTCTCTGATTCGGGATCAGCACGGAAAGCTATCAAAGTCAACAATGAGCAAGTATTACGATCTCACCATGTCAAACTGTACACTCACTGGTTGTCACAGAGATGGACGGTGCCACTTCCGTTCGCTCTCCATGAACAGACGCGTCCCCATGGACAAGGTCAACAGCCTTGATTTTGGTAGACATGTCGAGTCAGATTGAAAGAAGCTTGCAATGTTGCGCGAAGTTCATAAAATAGCTCAATCTTTTCGCACGCCGGCGGCCCGGACCTTTACTAATTATTAGATAATAAACTTGCTCAGCAGGTTCGACGGGCGAGCGAAGCGGCGGCGCCGCGGCATGTGTCCCTCTTTGAACGACTCTAGTCTCTAGAGTATTCAAATCTTCACGTCTTTCCTTCTTCAGATCTATCTTCTCCCGGTCTTCATTTTAGTGATATACATGTAACATTATATGTTGTGCTTGTATACACGTACATACACATACATATATTACACGCAAGGATAGTGTACGTTTAACATGACTCGGTCTAAGAATATTAATAAATTACAGTAAGTATGTATACCAAAGCTGATGTGTAAATGACTCCTTTCTCATAACTCTGATCTCACATATTCAATCCATTGGCACCATGGTCCAGAAGACCCGACTCTCGCATGAAGGATTTCCATTGTTCGTCAATGCCCGCTTCACTAGTCACCAACATTCCTAGATCCAAGAGATTCTCCGGAGAGGCGACAGCATTGTCATTGACGCTTCCTGGCTCAGTTGTGAACGCACCCAGTGCAGAATCTTGGAGCTGGCTTAGATAGCCCATATTATGGGAATTTGAACTTGATGACGGTGTGGAAATGGGATTTGTATAGAATGACATGCACTGCAGCTCAGGGTTCAGCTGTTGGGAGGAGCTGTAGAGATTTGATAGAGTAGACGGGGCGTAGGGATGATCAACGTATCCTGATGCTGAAGGCGGAGAGGGCGGAGAAGGTCGGGATTGAGGATGTTGCGAAGGGGGTAAGAGTGAGATATACTCTACAAGCGAAGGATGGACGTCGGGTAAAGATTCTGAAGGTGACTGGATATCTTTATGATCATCGCTGGGAGCGGGAGAATTTGTATTCGTCGGAGATAATGGAGATGATCTTGAGTCTTTGCGAATATTTTTCCTGTGTGACAATAGTTTGCTGAAGAGGACCCGGGTCTGCCCGCCAAACAGAGCTAGTTCGTCGTCTCCATAGTCTCGCCCGACTGATAGGGTGCTCGGAATGGGAGGATTACCGCTGCGGTACTGTGAGTATACCTGGAAGGCTTTGTCTCGTAATTTACAAAGGATCGCCTATTTCAAGATTAGTAAGTGTGCAAACGACAAGAAAAAAAATGTCGTACAAGACCACTACGTGCTCTGCGAGATTTTCTTGCACCCCGCTCGAAGAGATCACAAGCAAGCCCCAATTCTATGAAAGCGTTGGGTGCCATAGTCGATGATGGTGAACGAGTCACAATGGAGCCCACGATAATCTAAATACAAAGCCTTAGTCCGGAGGGTGGACAAATTATTTCAGACTTACAGCTGCAGAAAATACTATCAAGACGTGAAAGCAAAAATGAGTATTTTCAAAGCGGCGAAATTACGGAATGAAGCTTACCATGAGTCCAGACAGCCCACCACCTACAACAAAGCTCAGGAAATCTATCAAAGTGGTTAAGAGATGACTTGATGACCCCTGATGCACATCGATATGCCGCTAAAAATGAAGGAGCATAAGGGCTCCTAAGTGGATTGACAGGGTGGTCAAGCATCGCTTGCGCAAAAAAGCTACGATGAATGAAAAGCAGCGCTGAGAATACGATGATCAGAAAAAGCAGCTCTATATTCTGAAGGCAGATGCACGCACTAACTGATCGATACTGTCCAAGGATACACCCACGCATGTAGGCGTCAGGGGTACAGTGTTCGTCCTCGGCACTCATGAATACATTGAGATGCGGGGGAAGTACTTTTTCTCGCACTTTACGATCGAGGTCCAGAATCGTTTGATAATTGGGTGGTTCCGCCGTCAACGTCAATTCAAGTACTTGTGAGAAAATCTCTGTGCAAAACTCATATTTCCACTGATAGACTGAACGTAACGACGTTAGCCATTTCGCAATGCAAACACAAGTGCAACATACATCCAACCATCGGCTGACCCTGTTCATCCATTTTTACATCAGTCTCTGTGGGGAATTCGCAGTCAACATATGACATGCGTATTGCTGGAGGACGACCAAGGGAAAGACTCTGGAGAACGTTAACATGAGAGGTTTGTTATGACTGCCTCAAACCCACAGCACTTACATGGAAAATATCGGAAGAGAATATTTCATAGAACAGCGCCCGTCTTCTGTTTACAGTTTTAGGATCTAGGTTCCATCGGGCACTGTCGCGATCTGTGTGTATAATTAGAACAGAGGTTTTGGCCACAATCTACAGCAGATGCCACTGACGAAGACCAATCTGAGAGAGAAAACAGTCAGCACCTGTAATGCAGAGAATAGTCGAGAACGTACACTTTGTGCTAATTTTGCTCCTAAGGACATGACACTCCACTACTTGAAGGTTAGTGAATACAACCTGAGGACGATTTTCCAGCTGCTTACTGCACTGTCCATAGTGTACCTCTTTCCAGCCATCGTTTGATAAGCAGCAATAAGGACGACAGTTTGTACAGTGCAAAGTTCGGGGGAGTCGAAAACAGAACGCAGGGATATCGCAGCACGACACAATGTGTACCATTTTTCAGCTTCCGCATTAACTGCACTCATTAGAGATTTGAGTAACAAGAAAATGGAAAAAGGAACCGTCAGGACATACATGGTTCCAAAGTAAGATCCACCAGTGAACCTAGAGCAAAAATAATATACAGAGCGGCTACGCGATGTGCAGAGACAGTGTGTGGCTGATCAACGTCGGAGTTTTGTCTCTCTTTCAGTGAACGATATATTGGCGTAAGAATGTCATCGATGAGTTCATCCCGTCGTATAGGTCGAAACTGCCAAGAAGCCTGCTCTAGATAGGTTTCACATAAAGACCATGCCCGGGGTTGCTCTGGAAGATAGGAAAATAACAGATCTAGGGCTTTCTCGCTATTTCCGTCATAGAATAGTGGGAACAAGGTAGATAGTCGGAGAACTTCGCCATTGAGGGCGGGTAGTTCATCGTCGTCAACACATGTTGATTCCATTTCAGCTCCGGCCTAGTTGAGTTTGTAAGCGATTTTGTAAAATTAAAGAAAAAGATAAATTGTCATACCAGCAACAACGTCTGTGCATTCACAGGGACCTTGTCAGTAAGACAAAAATAAAGAAAGTTGACTATAAACCTCGGAGCCAGCCGAGCGGCCAAAATATTTTGCTTCACCTCGATCCCCGATGGTAAGAGTTCCAAGAGCATCGATAGAATCCATAGATGGATCTCGAGAGCGCTGAGGCTGTGGTATGGTACCGTTCTCGGGGCCAAACTTGATTGTCAAGAGCTCGTCACGAAGAAGGGGATGCGGTTCATTTGAGATGCCAGACTGGGAAATTGCGAGAGCATCTTCTAATTGGCGAATGCGTTGGCCCATTTCAGTAATTTTAGCATGGAGCTGAGAGGTGTCAGCCAAGACAAATCTGCGAACAAAGGTAATGAAATGTGGTTTGCTTAATGGATTAATAAAATAGCATACCGAGTCCCTTGACCAGTAGAGAGACTACCATTAGGGCAAATCGAGGGACAGCCACGGCGTACTAAGAAGTCCTGTGGTTGAAAATGTGCAGAATATCGAGTCGCGTTCGGTGCTCACTACATGAACTGCATGGCAATTTTTTGTCGCACTTCAACTTCAGTCTTTCGTAAATTAGACCACATCTTACATTAAATTCACAATTCCTTACCGCCGACACTCTGCGCAAGAAATCTTGGTTGATATAAAGTTGTGAGTCAGAGATGAAGAAATAGAGATAACTTTGTGGGTACTGACTTCGCCTCGTGCACGTCTAACGTCTATTTCGTCGTCATGAGTATGCTTCCTTGATGCTCTGCGGGATTGAGTATTGTGAGAAGAATCTGCAGGCATCAGAGACGAAGAAAGAGAAAAGACTTGCAGGTCATTAGAGAGCGAGGACGATGACATACTAGAATACGGATATTCGGCACATGCAATCTACCGAGTTTAGCCGGGAAGGCAACATTGACCCCGGCAGTCTGGTAACCTGATAAACATCCAACTCCGAGTCCGACATGACTCAGCTTTGACAGTCACGTGGCAGACCGTGACCGATTCGCGTCAAGTTGCTTTCCATTTTCTTTCAACGCTCCGTACTACACCCGCCTTTCTTATCTTTCTATCTCGCCTTTGGGATGTTCCGTCAAACAGCGATTGTTGCTGCTTTTTTGTCTCTTATCTCTCTCGCTTCCGTCGTTCCAGGTGTTACCCCTGCGACTTTGCGCGCGCCGCCTGCAACTTCTATCGCAACTTCTTCATCAAGATTCGCAAGAGCTCACTCACTAGGCGATTCCTATCAATTTGATCCTCGCGATGGCTGGAACTCTGTCAATGTCACTAATCTTCAGTACAAGTATCAGTCTCGGGATTCAATGCAAGTTCTTGAAAAGAGAGCCGGAAAACAAAAGAGTACATCCAAGTCTAGCAACAAAACGTCAAGCAAAGCGATCTCCTCACTTGGCTCACTGGGCAAGATCAATCCCTCGCCCTCGTTCTGGTCCAAGCTCGGTTTCAAGGCGAAAGAAGACCAACCTACCGATGTTACTATCACTTGGTGAATCTCACCTCGCCTTATATCTTAGCGTTTCTCACAAACTCTCACAGGTACACGGGCCAGGACTTGAAAAATCCTAGCTGTTGGTCTTCCGGCAGCTGGGCCCCTACTGTGAGTACTGTACATTGTCCAGCGGTCTTCACTAATCTTCATCCTAGGATGAATCCTTCGTGTGTGCGGTTACTCTGGATGGCTGGACCACCAAGCCGCAATGCTTCAAGTTTCTGGAACGTATGTGAATTTTGTTCGAAAGTTTAATGCTGTCTAACAAGTATCAAAGTATGCAACGGACCGCTGAAATGTGTCTTCGTAAGAGTCGTCGATTCGTGCGCTGGATGCGCTGCCGGATCTAAACACGTCGATCTTACAAAGAGTGCCTTCAGCGCGCTTGCAGACGTAAACGAAGGCACTCTCGATGTGAAAATGAGGCCTGCTACCGACCCTAGCTTAACTGACTGGTAATTACACTGCAATACTGTCATAATCTACACTTCCTGACTAGTTTTCCAGGCTCGAGAATCTCTGGGGACCACAGCACTGATTGACAAATTAGTTTTCTGCCTCTTCTTTTTTTCACCTTTTTCACCCAATGATGGGTTTGTATCCTTAATTCAGACTATGGCTCCGTACTTGTATCTGTATCATTACAGCATCATAACTACTCTAATCAGTCGTTTGTATCACATACTATACCAGAGCATTATGACTTTAAATTTACCCTCTTTCTCTTTTTGCCCTCTGTTATCTTCAAGTGAACTTTCTCCTCGTCCATTTCTTCTTCAAAGAACTGGGCTGTGCGCTCGTGATCGTTTCGCCGGCGGATATATTGAAGTGCAGCTAGATTGTACCCAATCATGTCCTTCTGCCGTTGCAACGCCGCCCGCAGATGCCTGCGCAGGGGAATTAACGACGTTCGCATGATGCGGTTGGCCACGATTTGATGGTGGTGAGCTTTGAGCAAAAAGAATATAACACGCGAGACAAGCACGATATTCCAGTTCTACAGCGGTTACGTTATGAATTAATGCTCTCGGTGAATCGTAAGATGAACTAACCTTTTGTGCCCAAATGTTGAGATATTCCATCAGCGAGACTACTCTGCCGAACGGTAGTGCTAACAAAGCATCTTGTAGAGCTGTGCTCTGTACTTTTTCGACCACCCTCAGGACATATGCCTCAGGTTCCAGGTCATATGCCGCCAAAACAGGATTCCTGGGTGGGGGCTGCATCCGCATGGCGTCGTCTGCAGATAATCGGGACATAGCTTCTTCGTGTTGACGGAAAGCAGTCCGCTCGGCATCGGCCAGGTCTAAGGCTTCCATGATACGTTCTCCAGCCATGAGAGTTTCCTTCGTTTGCTTGCTGACGCCCGTAGCTTCTGCAGGTGTAGACTCAGGAGCTCCATCAGCTGGCCCTAACGGCATATCTCGCTGATTAAGAGCATCTGCGACGCCGTTTTCGTATAGTTCTTCAAGCTCTCGTTCGCGCTCTTCTTCAAGGAAAAGCTATTACCTCGTCCAGGTGAGTGTTGCGTGACATCTACACATAATAAGACTGACCGGTTCATCGAGCTTTTCCCATACTCTGATTGACTTGTCATGAGAGCCCGTTACAACGAAATTGCCATGATGACTCAAGGCTAGCGCCCAGATTTCCCCGTGGTGGCCTTCGAGCCTCTGGATGTTCTCGAACTACATGCATGACATGAGTCAGGGATTTGATAATTTAGATTTGATATGCAGACAGAAATTAAATCACCTTGTCACCGTCCCAATACTTCAACATCTTGTCCTTTCCAACACTCCAGAAGTAGTGAGAGTCTTTTTCGAACGCAACTTGCATTACACTTTCTTCATGGGCGAATAACGACTTGTGGCAATCGCCAAAGTCAAGACCCCATATTTTGATATTCTTGTCAGCGGAGCAAGTTACAATGAGCTTCGAGTCAGAGGATATGTCCATTGCAAGAACCGGGAGCTGGAATATTGGCCATTAGCTTCATGAGATAGCTGCCATGCTGGGAAAACAAACCTTATGCCCATAGAGCGACAAGAAGAATTTGAGGGTGTCTTGGTAAAAGACTTTCACGGTAGAGTCTAGTAGTGAAACAGCGAGAAGCTTTCCATTAGGACTGTATCTCACAGCAAGGACATCGTCTGTCATCTTCAGTGTTCTCACGTGAACAAGTGAGAGCAACTTTCCGCTCTGCATCTATAAGGGTACGTTAGCCAAAAAGCTCAGACACGAAGAGATAATGGGATACGAACACTGTCTTCTGAGGCATCCTTGTACTCAAATGACCAGAACTTGACATCTTTATCTGCACTACCACTAACTAAAGCCTCTCCGTCCGCACGCACATGCAGGGACCAGACTGTCCCTGAATGTGCAGAGATAGTATCTAATAGCGTTGAAGAAGCAACGTCATATATGAGGATTTCGCCTGCCTTAGTCCCGACAGCAATCTGAAAAAACAAGTCAGTTGTTGGAGAAGATATGAGAGCCTATGTGTTTAGGCTACTGACATGTCGATCTCCGGGAAGGAAGGTACTGCATATAGCGTGGCCGCAGTCCATAGTACGGATGCAAGCAGTCGTTTTCATATTCCAAATTTTCAGAGAGCCTAATGGGCATAGGTGAGTCCTAATAAGCTCAATGACATAGAAAGGCTATAATCACCATTTGAAGCAGATGCCAAAAGCTGATCATCTGAACTCAGACATAATGCACGTACATCAGCTCTATGACCCGACAGATCGACTGAGAAAGTACGGGTCGCTTCCAATGGGTCTTTGGATTTTGATGGGAGGGGTACAGAATGCACTTCAAGAGCATTGGAAGAAAGTGCTGTTAGAAGCTAGTAAAAAGTGATGAGATACTAATGAAAAGAGGCGAAGCAGCTAATGTACCTGTACTTCGTCTTTTGCACCGACATCATTCGTCCCGAAATCGAAAGATCTTACTTTCCCGCCAGCTCGAACTACGACATGAGGAGTGAATAAATCCACAAGACCAATTTCTTGATCATCCTCAGCATCGTTATCACTATCTTGCTTCTCTGTAGTTTTGTTGCCATCCTTATCCTTCTTCTCTTTAGCTCTCTTCTTCCGTCTCATCTGCTTCTTCCGAATTTCCTCTTGAGTACGAATCCTGAAGATTTCCACTGAGCGCTCGTGGGATTGAACTGCTAGAAGCGGACGGTTTGGATGAAAAGATATTTGAGAAACCCGATGCCGCGACGAAAGAGGAAGAGTTGCCACGGGGTGTATAATTTTTGGGATCTAGAGTTATCTTAGCAATATGATACCCCGAAACAATGATGATATATACTTCGCCAGTCGTAGTCTCTTTCAGACCGCTATTTAGCTCTTCTGAATCAATACTCCATGCCTTGACCTCTCCTTCTCCACTCCCGGTGAATATTAGGTTTCGTGAAACGTCTAAATCCATCGCCCAAATGTCAGATCGGTGAGCGACCACCGTCTGCAGGCAATGTTGGGATGACAAGTCCCAAAGTTTCATGAAAGTGTCTTTTGAAGTAGTAAGTAGCATCCCAGAGGCAGAGGCAGTCGAAGTGGAGGGAAGGTCGGTAGCAGTAGAAAGGAATTTGATGCAGGTAATTTGGTCTCGGTGACCACGAAGCCTTGTAAGAGGATAGTGAGACGGTATTCGTTACACAACTTAACAAGATCGTACCGATACAGACCAGCCTCTCCAACGACATCCCACACTATTAGGTCTGTGTCTTGGGAACCAGAAGCCAGCCGCGTCCCCTGCTCGTCAAAAGCCAGAGCCGAAACTGACTTTTTGTGGCCATTGAAGGTAGTGATGACTGATCCCGTAGCTGCACTCCAAAGACGGATGGAGCCGTCGGCGTATCCCACTGCGAAAGTATCCTTTCGAGGAGAACGGAGGATACAAGTCACTTCCGATCTGTGACCGGTCTCATGCCACATAGCAATCTGTCCACGAAGGTCACAGATAGTCCAACGGTGAGTAAATTATACACACACCATTTCGCCCTTTTTTATGTTCCATACGAGAACATCCTCAAGGGCCGGTACGTAGGCCAATTTACCATCGTAAACTGAGTTTGATGAAGAACTACAAACGAGACCGAAAGCCTAGAGAAGATTTAAGATAAATTTCAAAGAAAAACAAATGAGATAGCAAAATACCTGAGTGGGACCGTGGCGCAAGTAACTTTGCACCATGGCAGCGCGAAAGACTTGCAGTGCGAATTTTTTTGCGATTACCAAAAACGGGAGTAATAGGCGCGTGGGACGATCGACAGAGGACACGCTCAGCTCGATAAAAAATATTGGACGATGCTCACGCGGATTATTTGATAATGATGCTCCATCCAAGCGTTCCCGAAGCAGCTAGCAGGCTCCTCAGCTTCGTTAATAGCTCACCCACTCCTTTCCATGCAGTGCAGAATGCTGCTCAGCGTCTTGAGAAAGGTGGCTTCCGTAAGGTATGTTGTAAATGTCATGATTACCTCCATGCAATTTCCCTAACTTATCCCACTATAGTTGAGGGAGCTCGATGCATGGGACAAGGAGATCAAGCCTGGAGGGAAGTACTACTTCACTCGGTATGTATTGCTCTACTCTTTACTTGGGATTAGTTATTCAATTCACCAACTAGAAACCAAGCTGCAATCGTAGCTTTTACTCTTCCACAGCAATGGAAGCAAGGTACGGGATTGAGCATTGTCGCAACCCACATAGATAGTCCCAATCTTCGCGTGAGTTTCTATGAGGGAGCCACTTTGCCATGTTAGGCCCACTCATGGTGTTGCAGGTACGACCAATCTCCAAGCGAAGCAAGTCCGGCTATCTTCAAGTTGATGTAGAGACCTACGGGGGAGGGATCTGGCACTCCTGGTTCGATCGTGATCTTTCTTTGGCGGGGCGAGTCATTACCACCAGTCAAGCAGGGGATTACACCTCCCGTCTGGTAAAAATTGACAGACCTATACTGCGTATCCCAACTCTAGCTATTCATTGTGAGCCCTTCCAATGTCTGACCTGAATTAGCTTCTGACGGACAACTCCATAGTGGACAGAACTGCAAACGAGAATTTCAAGTTCAACCAGGAAGCAGAGTTTGTCCCGATTCTGGGTCTAATATCGGATCAGTTGAATGCCAAGTCCAGTGAAGCAACGAAAACAGCGACAGCAACCAGCATTGAAGACAATCACCATTCTGTTCTTCTTTCTCTCCTGGCTTCCGAGCTCTCCGTTGCACCTGACGAGATTCATGATTTCGAATTGTAGGCACTGTCGTATCTAAATTTGGCCTAAAATAACTCACAACTCCCAGACATCTCTACGACACGCAACCATCCCAGTTGGGCGGTATCAACAATGAATTCATCTTTAGCCCTCGTATGGACAATCAATTCTCCTCGTAAGCACTACCCGCTACCTAACTTAACCTTTATTGACCTGATTTCAGGTTCTGTGCCCTTGACGCTCTAGTCGGGAGCACATCCTCTGACCTACTCCCTTACCCACAAGGAAATGTGAACTGCATTGCCCTATTCAATCATGAGGAAGTTGGTAGTGTTTCTACTACCGGAGCCTCGTCCAATTTGATTCCCTCACTACTCAGCCGCCTCTCTCCCACCTCAGAAACACTGGCGCAGAGCATCTCTCGTTCATTCCTGGTGTCTTGTGACATGGGACATGCAATTCACCCTAATTACACTTCAAGACATCAGGATAATCACCAGCCGCACATCAACGGCGGTGTGGTCATCAAAACAAATGCTAAGCAGAAATACACCAGCGATGCCATTGGATCATTCCTCATCAAGCAGTTAATTGAAAGAAAGGGAGGGAAGGTACAAGAGTACGAAGTGCGAAACGACATGTATGTGTTCGTTTTTGTTCATTGTTGCTTACACATTTTCAACTGCCTCTGTACTTAGGGCTTGTGGATCGACCGTTGGCCCCCATCTATCTACGATAGGGATGCGAACTGTGGACATTGGCTGCCCAATGTTGTCCATGCACTCTATTCGAGAGATGGCTGGATCAAGGTAGGTCTTACGGTCCGTATTTTGTTGCCCGCTACATTCTGAGCCGTCTACCTCAGTGACGTACAAAGCTGCATCGATCTTTTCCAATCGCTCTTCGAAGGCTTTGCCCAACTGGATGCTAAATTAGTGATGGATTGATTCAAGCTTTCGTCGCAGGTCGAAAGGGAGCTTTCTGTGGCGAATTTCGAGCGAGATATTATCTGTGCAATTTTACATGTGTCTTGTAGCTTAGCATGATAGCTGCTACTGCAGTGTTGTGCCGTGTATAATCGTACAGGTAGATAAAACATTTTAGGATAAGAAATGATCATCGCTTTACTTTCTTGTTCGGAGGAGCGCGCGAGTGTCGAGGTCCAGAGTATGAACCAGACCCTGACAGCATATTTCGCTTTTTAGCTGTCCGAGAGTAGTGCGAGAGCACCCATTCACGTTCAGCTTCTGTTTGTTCTATAGTTCCTTGTCGAATCTCATACGCTAGATGGACTGTGAGTACCCAACATTTGGAAGAGGAGTAACGACCATACGTTTCATTTCAAACCGGGGACCTACTTCAGCTAACTGAACCTGACGGGGTATTTTAACAAATACGTGATGCCTGGCAGCATCAATCTCAGCACAATAGACAAACAATGTAGAGGGATAGCTTACCGAAAAGAGATAAAGTCGTCTTCGTTRGAAAAAGTCATCACTCTCTTGCTGTCCTCTTTTGGAACGGGGAAAAGGTATTTGAGGACATCTCGTATTCTTTCCCCAAGTTTTGAAGTAAAGTTTTCGAAGATGAGATGGGGGTATTGCTCAGACACTGTAGATTCCTTGTATGTGGCAATATCATGTCGGAGTGCAACATTGTTTAAAGTGAAGTAGACCGTTGGTCCGTGAGGAAAATGTGATACAATCATAGCGTCTGGAAGCTGCCAATAAGTCTCCGCATACAATGAGAAACAGGCGACGCACCTGGAGTACCACGATGTTCATGTATAACAATGAGGTCCGTAACATCATTTGCCCTGCATGCTTCTGCAAGTTCTTTCACGACGTAGTTTCCTCGATTGATTCGATGGGAGTTTGGAAAAACCAACCTCATTTCCTTGTGCCGTCAAGCAGTCAGTAACTAAACGAAAGTGTCTTGGATACACACCTTTGCAAATTGGAGAAGTTTGGACGACGGATCTCTCGACGTAGTTATTACAATTTTCGGGTCTTGAATTCCAGCTCGCGAATACTCATTATCAATATGCGTCGTAGGATCTGTAACTTTATAAGCCAACTCAGGAAGATTGCAGTGACATTCGTTTGACCTTCTTGTGCCTCGTCGAAAGCCAACTGTTGCCCCAAACTTCTCGCATCCTTCTTTAACTCAGTCGGTAAAGGTTTTCCTGTCGCCAATGCCTCCTTGAGCTGCTGTTTGCGTTCATAGGTCTGTCTTTCCTGGGCTTCAAGTGATTTAGCATAGACATATTGTCTACGTTCTCTTATTTGACGACGTAGCTTGTGCGTATTAGCTTTCTATTCGCAAGAGACCAGACAGAGACTTACCATTATTTAAGAGATTGGTCAAGCGTGAATAATGCAGTAATTCAAAAATTTGGTCGGGACCCGGTTCAGTGATGATCTTATCTATTACCATATTTAGTACTCTATACGTAAGATAAGGTGTATTGAAGCAGCAATAAGTACATCATTAGATTGTGCTCAATGGCCCTTGGTATGTTGTCTCCTCGTTCATATACACATACAGCAAGCGAATAAATGCCCAAACCAAACCAACCGCACAATAAACACTTGTCATCATGAGAGGTAGAAATGCCATATCTTGAACGTTTAACGATGTGTCCGCGCTCTCTGGGCATACAACTTCGTCGGAAGGGATACACACATCTCCCTTGGTTTTCCAGGACATGAACACTGGGAAAAAGGCAACAAACACTTGAAGTAGCACGAAACCAGCTAGGTAGAGTTTCTCGGCAATATCAAGAAGCACGTATGAAAAAGAACGGGGATATCTGTGGCAATATTGAGTTTAGGACGAATTGATTCAAAGTCATGGAACTAACTCATAAACGCGTTTGGACAATGGAACATAGATCAGGGCGAGCCAGACTACGGAATAAACCACCTCGATTACTGATTCTAAAAAGTTTTCAGACAAAGGTGAGAATTCAGACAATGAGAACGCTTACCTGCAGGAGTAAAAAGAAGTGGGAATAAAGAGAACACGCCGGAGATAGTCGCCAGCATAAAGGTACGGAAGTAGGCCTGTCTTTCTGCGGCCAACAAGCTGCGCATTGTAAGTGAATAGTAAAGCACAATGTAGAATCGAGATCTTGCCTGAGAGGTACAAGTACAAGCAGAATAGCTTTTTCATGAACATGCCAGCCGAACAAGTAGGATACATAACCGCAAAGAGTCAAAGCGGTCAGGAAAGATTTGTAAGTTGGGTGCAACCACAGCTTCACAAGAATGATCTGTAGCTCGTTTAGCAGTTACTCCAGGTGACAGGATCATATACTAACGGACTGGAAAGCGATGGTGATTGTAAATGTATGCAGAGGTTTGATGTTTGGAATGACTGCAAAGACCGTGTCACCAACGAGGCCCCTGGACGTTGAAGCTACCCCGGCAGGATTAATGGGTATATCTAGGCCAGTACGTTGTATATCTGCAACAAAGATGAGTTTAAGCAAACCAAGCTATATAGCTTTCCATACATCGAAGAAGAACTCGGTCAGCAGCGGTAACCAAAGCCCATGCGTTGGGAGCCCAGTAAGCATGATTCAATCCTCGGGTGAAAGGAAACAGTCGAGAGAGCAGCTGAGGAATTTGGCCCATGAGGATGAACGGTCCCAAAGAGGCGATGAATACGGCAATGACAGCATTAGCCAGTGCAAGAAAATTCTTTATCTGTACTTGTCCTGAAGGTGACAAGCAAAAAGAGCGTAGTAGATAGATGAAATATGCGGGCTGAAGCCACCTAGTCAGATAAAGGAAGTTAAGAATGGGTGTGTGATGCTTACAGCCAGGTACATGTAAATGTGTTTAAAATTTAAAAGAACGGCGAATAGAATGCCGCTTGCTAAGTTGTTGCCCTGACTCGAGGTTAGGAGATAATGGGAGTAAGAGGTCGAACGCAAATCACCTTACGAGCCATGAGTATGGACCACAGAAGAATACCGAACATAAACCCATTATATTGAAAATGAATGTGATCAATAATGAGGAATCCTGGATGCAGGAAGAGCGATGCAGAAATTATCCGTTGCGTGGTCGGATCAACAGAGTCTCTTGTAAACCTAAATTGCATTGTAAAACTTTTTTTCTCTCGCCAGACTTTGGCACGTACTTGAGAACAGCGAATCCAAGCACAAGCTCAGTCAAAATCACCGTTGATCTTTGATACACAATGACAGACCAAGCGTCATAGTTCAGGTTGTTAAGATCAACAATCTTTGCGTCAACGAAGGAGGCAGGTATTGACAATATCTTCTCGAAGTAGGCAAAGAATGGTGGGTAATCCAGCGCTTGAATGTTGTTAAACACTCAGTCGTGTTCGGGAATATAAAAACGTACTCCACTCTGAGGTTGTCTGAGAAACATATTCAGAGAATCATAATGTAAATAGAAGATAGCCTTACATCGTAATACCATTTTGAGATTGGAAGGGAGTATGTTATTGCTAGCCAGTTTCTGTGAACTTCAAAGTCTGTAGAGCGACTAGGACCTTGAGTGCTTCATCCCATTCGAATGAAGAGTAGTACTCACTAGGCCGGGAATAGCAATACTTTTACGATCGTTGACAGAATCAGAACGTCCCACTCGGATGGATGCAAGTTCCAGTCAGAAAAACAATTTCGCCATCCATTCGGTTTGTCCTGTTGAACGGACTGCATAGTTGGAAGCAAGCACCAACGTAGAATATACTATAGAACGAAAGATGGATACGAAGCTACACGGGAGTCGAAAATTATGAATGTCACGTAGCCAGCTGGTGAATGGCTGGTTCAGGTGAATATTTGATTCGTGAATTGCACGTGTTCACTCTGTACGCTGCTACTGTTGGGGCTAGTACTGTAACTTTCGTCATGAGCAACCAGGCAGCTATCAGTAGTCTGAATGCAAACGTTGCTTCAAGGTTCGTGGATGGTTTAGGAATTTTGAACGACGTTGATTTTTGGGCTTTACCAGGGGAACTCTCGTGAAGCTCGTCATTTTCAGTATTTCCTTAGGTTTGGCCCCCCTGGCTTCATATTTTGGGAGCAGACGGTTCCTCTGGAACGGTAAACTGCGTTATTGCTTTTTTTGCGCGAAGATACCTTACTTTCTCGCATGTAGGGAATGATACCTTTGCTGCCATTACTGCTATCGTGGCAGCTAACGTCGTGCTTGTGTCTTACATCGTTGCTTCTCTGCTTGAAGACAAACAATCGCAGAAATCAAGCTCACAGGCAGAAAAAACCGAGACCAGGAAAAATCGGTGAACAGTCTCAGAAGAAAAGACCATTGCAGGTATCTACCACCAGCTAAAATCCATAATATACAGTATCTAGATAAATTACCACTTAATTTTCAGTGTCGATACAAGTACACCGTCCTTGCAGAGATAATATTATACTTACACCCGGGTCTACCGGATGAGTGACTGCACGAAAAGGCTGCATGATCACCAAGGGAGCGTCCATAATATGTCAAACAGCTATGCCCCATTCGACCTGCGACGGGGGTTGAGTACGTTGTTTTGGTACCCGCCCGCTAACCTGCTTTACAATTGTGAAAAAAGCCGATTTCAATGCTGAAAACAGCTCACCAAATAGGATTGTGAAAAAGATATAGTAGACTGAGAAGTGGGCAATCGGCTTCGGTGCGGGCTAGATGGTGAGACAGAATCGCTGCGTGTGGTCCTGTGAGCTGCGGAAAGGCGCGAAAACGCRGGTGGAGGGTGCGAAACAGACTGCACAAGGCGCGTTGATCGAAGATGACCGGGTGGAGACGAAGGATTATTATGGTTCAGATGTAACGGAGAAAATGTACTCGATGTAGGAGTGGATGTCGGTGAAGAAGACTTCTTCAGTATTGACACAGGAGACTCTGTTTTTCGTGGTGACCGTAGTGGTTGAGTAGGGGTTGTAGGAGTCGCTACAGGGGTCGAATCCGAAGAACCAGGATTGGGCGACAAAGGCAGAGGTGCGATAGTAGGTGTAGGGCGCAAAATGAGAGGTTTCGGCACTTTCTTTCGAATAATGAGAGGAGGGGGTACGGGAAATAATGATAGAGAAAATTCGGTGGAAGCCCCAAGCTCAGAATCTGGGATTGAAGTAGAAGATGGAAGATACGGTGAAGACTCTGAGCTATGATACCGACCAGGCAGCTTTGGTCTCTGTCGAATGGTTCGATTATGATAATCCGGTAGCACAACGTTTGATTCATTATCAGGATGGTGTCGGGATGCGGACTGAAGATGATTACGAGGTTTTCCAGTGGAAAGTTTTGGTGCGTGTCGGACATTTAATGAACTCGCGTCTTCATCAACATCTTCCAGAAAACCTTTCCAGACACCATCCAACTCTGGCATGCTTCGCTTCTCCTTAAGCAACCTATTGTTAGGATGTGCAAGATTGCTTGTTTGTGCACGCGGGAGTTTTGGACGCTGACACGAGACCTGAGGTGAGGAGGCCTCAGGACAGCTCTGTGAGAGCATCACTGGAGGAGCTGTGAGGTTCAGGCTCGGGGGCCGTGGGGGACGACGAGGAGGTGAGGCATGAGCAGAAGGCACATCGATACAACTGGAGGTTTCTCTTAAAGAGCGGGATTTGATGCTCGAGGCTAAGCTGCTAATACGTGTTTGGGTATGGGAAGGTTGGCGTACGTTAGGCAGTGAATTCATGAATCTCTTGTCGCCTATAACTTGATCACCTGCAAGTGAAATCGTAGAATTGTTCGGTATGCCAGACGAAATAGGAAACTCAGGAAGAGGCTTCTCGTTTCTTCCTGCAAATGAGTTTGCTGACGTCCTTTCCGGTGAGCTAGAGGATACCTTCTGGTTCCTCTTCCGCCAGCTGCTGGGGGAGAACAAAGAACCAGGCTTCATGGTCTTGAATGTATGTCCAACGGAGAGATGCTGTTATAATAAGTGAATAAGAATCGGAACATTTATATGACAAGGGTCTGAGAAGAGAATTGTCGGGGATCTGGCTTTGGGACTTAAATCGCGGTACAGCGAATCAAAGTTTGCACTGCTGAGGTTAACGTTAGATCCTTTGATTGACGTGTATGCCGAATCATTGCAATTTCTTGAACAGAGGGTGTGGTACGGCCGTTCGCGTAAGTCCGCTTCTATCTCCCCCCGAACTTTCATGACCTCAATGCTCTTCATGTAGTGGGACAGTGGAGGGATGAAACGCCCGAAACACGACACTAGACAATTCATGCGATCTTCAATTCAGCGCCGCATCTGGAAGTACGAATCAAAGACAGACCTTTTCAAGAACAAATTATTAGTACTTGCGTTATAACTTATCATGATAGGACTGACAGCTCCTCGATGCACATAATAGTGATCTCGAGGTACCATCCCCAGTTGATCCCCGCTGAGAGCCCCTAGGATTAATGATCATCCCATGCTTCCAAGTTAGAGCGTGAACTCAAAGACATAAGGCTCATTTGAAGATCTAAATGCTAAAAGTATTGCAGAGTCAACGAAAGCACAGACCTCATAACTTGCAAAGACGCAGTTTGGACAGCAGGTCGGAAACCAAAACATGACGGGGAGATTTCCGGGACTTATTAGTAAGCGATTACCAATTATGTATCCTTTGCGGTCCTAAAGTATTTCAGGCATGTCCGAGTCTTGGGCATGTCCCCTTAAAATTTCTGGACCAGGTACAGCTAAGTAGAGGGCGCTATGTATAGCACTCCAATCCTGCTAGTTCATACTCCCTGTCTGGAGCTCAGCTTGAGTTCTTCTCTGCAGTGGTTCCAAGTCAGCAAATCATCACATTTGAAGCGAGCCGTCGATCTATTGAAAGACATTTCACTTGGAATTGTCGTAATGTTTGTCGTCCATAGAGATTCTATTTCGCTCTCGCTATATACGTTTTTATTGCCCTTCACGTATGATATCCACTGGAAATATATCTGATTCTAGCGCCGCATACCCTTCTAGATTTATTGTGTACTGAACCCAAACTGAACCCCGGTCATACGTGGGATAGGACTTGGAAGTCCTCTCTTCAATACTGTGTACCCCGTTCGTTCCTAGACCTCAGCTATGAGAAGTGTTGAACACTCACCAGGCATGCACAGCAAAATACACTGGCCGTATGCCCAACGTATGCCAGCTATACGGATGATTCCGAGGACTATAGTAAGGGCTTAAGGAGGTGTTAAGCCTCGGAATCACGGCCCCAGTAGTGCCTGCTGGCTAGGCCAATTATAAAGTTCGGCTGCGATGAGTATTTGATGAGTATGTAGCGCACAGGCCTGGAGTAGAAGTTCATGTTTACATCAAGGTTACTCCGGGACTTGACATTCAATATAGAAGCGGACCGTGACACTCCAAGTAGCTGAATGTATGACTACAATCGAGCTGTCAAGTTGTTCCCACTGGCACTTCAACTTTTCATCATGGAATTACACATAGCGACAGACATTCACAAGAGTTCAGACATTTACAAGAGTTATGCAGAGTCTTCCGTGGGGTCCATTATCAGAATTTGAAAATGATGCTTTTGGCAAGCTCAGGACCCAACTCTTCCACACAGCAAAGGATTTCCTTTCTGATATCTGGAGAAGACCAGAGAGGAGACGTCTGAAAGCAGTGATCAGGTACGAGATAGGGCCATTTGCAAGGACTCACATTCACAGGGACCACGGAAACTTGTGTTCTCTTGACGGACTGTATCAACAACACATTCTCCAACATGTCATCTTCTGGTTCACTTGGATCATACTCCTCGAATTGCCGCACTGCAGAATCGGAGCAACTGTCTAGTCTCGGATCGTGCTGATAGACGGGGAAGCGTACCTATCTTAGAATCTGGGGGACCTTGTATTGAATGCTCAGGAGTCGAAAAACACCCATAACGATTCTTCGATAGAAGCTTTGTACATTCAGCAAACGGGAACCATTCAAAGGTCTCCTGAAGCGGCCCGTGAGCACAGCTACAAGAGAATACTGGGGTGAAAGCGGCTCACAGGATCGCAGAGATAGCTGGGTTGATACTCGCCCTTGTACCTAAATGCTCAAGAAAGTAAGGACACGTGAAGCAGACCTCAAGGAGAACAAGGAACCTCATTTTAGGACACGAGTGAACATAGTACCCTAGCCAAACGGATTCAGTGGCAAAGAGTATGCAACAAATAGCACACCATACCAAGATAGAGGTTCTTGAGAGAAGTAACACCGGAAGCTTGTAGTTCGCATGTCAGGACGATTTCACGAAGTGCACTAAGCTATATGATCACAGCTGAGCACAATATAAGTTCAATATTTAGTCGTGCTTACCTTTCCAAGAGAGAAGTCCTCATAGTCCTTGTCGTACATGAAATAAACCTTTTGCGCATAGCATCAGCATTGAAAACAAGATGAAGATGCCACATGTCATGTCTTGAGGTACGCACACTGGAGACACAGTAAGGTAGAATATCAATGACAGATATAGCGATTAATTTTCCATCAAGCCGGTAGCACCAATGATAAGAACCGAAATGAGTCGGAAGGCCTGTGTGAGGAGGGGAAGAATAAGGAATTGGGTCAGGCTGAAGATAGTGTCAGAATCCTCAAGAGAGAAAGAGAGTTAAACGGTACCTACCTGCAACGGGGAGTCGACGAGAAAACGTTTAAATCCACGAGGAGAGGTTTCGTCGCGATGAATCTCCCATTGGTACTTTGTGAAAAGTTCAAACTTCTCTTCAGTGTAAGACGAAGGTTCCAAAATCATCTTAGAGAACAAAGTCAATACGAACAATAGCATCATCCCAAAATGAAACCTCACCTCAAATCGATGTGCAAAGTCCGGGTTCTCATCCTTGTTTTCGCAGGCATGGATAGATGTCGTCAGATTGAATTCAGCGTTATTCCTTCCCTTCTGTTTCTTGGTGGTCATCCTGTGAAAGCAGGAATAAGCATAATAACATCGCGTAAAGTCCAACATACGACTACCGTTTGTCCTCACTATCCTCTGGGTTGTTTTCGTCACTCTTAATAAATCGATTCCACCTTGCCGCATTCAACACGACTTCTCGAAATGTACTCAATTTGAAGCTCACCTATTTATCAGTTTCTTGTGACTTTTGGACGGTTTAAATAAAGGTGCATCCAATCTGTAACACAGAATCATTTCGCATTGACATCCGGAGAGGTACCAGATAACCAATATACTTGATGGTGTACTGAGATCATGATGTGTGTTCTGATAACATTCTACCGGGGAAGTTGAAGGTATACGCACGAGAGGACAACAAGATGCTTGTAGATGAGGTTTATAGCACCATTTTCCTTTTCCTCAAATGAGCCATACTGTCTTTTGGCTTAGATTTTAAATCGTATAGCTACCGGAGCGACGCCATCCGCGATCAATCATCTTCTGGTAAACCTGCTTGCATTGTTCAATACCACGCATCAGTCGAGAAAAGATAATATCCCGACTTCGCAAGACAGTTGCATAGCACTCAACCCTGCAGCATGACGAAAGGAGTCATCCTCACTGCGCTGCCCCGGAGCGGCACAATATCCACATGTGGAGGAAAAGCGCCCGCTAGGAGATCCGACAGAGAGTACCATTATGAGATATGTATAGTCCGAGTCCGAGTCGGGAGTCGTCAGAGTTGGAAGAAGAGCGCTATCGAGGGTAGTGGTAGTAGTCGAGGAATCATGATATAACGTATATGTATGTACACCCGAACATGTTTACGTTTGCTTTGATCTCTCCGACAGTGCCAGTGAACTTTTCCATAGATGATACAGTATATAAGTAATGTCTCTTTACTTCATGAATGTTCGTTCGAATATGACCCTTTTGTAGCTTCCAGGTTGTACTGCACATTCTTCCGGTACTTTGTGGACAAATCTGCTGCTGTTTTGACATAAGCATTCGCTCGAAGGATTTCCTGAAAGGTTGTATAACAGTCGGATAGACCTCATCTACGAGGGCAACAGGAATCTAACCTCCATGCAATGGTTAAGTTCTAGAATCGCCTCGGTACATTTCGACTGAAAGGTCATCGGTCAGATTCTCCCCAGACTCTTCAATTTAGCTATAACACACAGTATTCTTCAAAATACGTTCAAGAAGAACTGCCTGTCTCTCAGCATGGGGGTTCTCCATGAGGACGTAGGATAATAGCAGCAATAGTAAAAGTACAAGAGTAGTTCCCGTTCGCGACCAATTTTCAACCGCGAGAGACACGCGAAAGAACGCGAGCTGTCACATGTCACTACTCGTCACGCTCAAGAGCGCTCAAGCTGTAATAGGCAGCCGCATTGACATGGACAATTCTGATTCACAAAATCATATGTATGTCAAAATGAATACATGTGTCCAATAACTATCAATGTATATCTAATGCGACAATGTAAGCAATATGTAAATGATACAACAAGAGAGCAGCAATGCATGAGGTATAGACAATTAAGTGGGTACGTAGAGTGAAAATCATGAGAGCACGTTAAACCAAAAGCGACGAATGACATCCGTGAAAGAACTATTGAAGTTATACAAAACAACGGCAAGAAGACTAGCCCCAACCGTCCCATCTCCCATATCTGCGAAACTCTTGTAGAGTGCACTGACTAGCTTTGACGTCCTTGTCTCGTTCCTTCTCCTTCTCCTTGCCCTTCCCTTTCTCACTTCTTATAGACGAAACACTGGAGGCGGCACGGTGCAAGCCCTTTGGCGGAGACCCCGAGGACGTACTTGCTGCTGACAGGGGCGACACATTTCCTGAGCCAGGAAGAGAAAGACGATACCAGCCTCCAGCGAAGGTCAGAGCGATGAGTTGATGCTTGCTTACAGTGTCGGTGCCCTCAGTGGGAACCGGAACCCATCCAACGACACACCGCTCTTCGTCTGCCATATCTTCTGTAGCTGCCCGGGAGGATGATGTTGCAGAAAGTGATATATGCGATGATTGGACTGGTATTCGATATTGCGCATACGACCATTCAGATTCAAAGTATTTAGGGAGAGGCAGATATGGGACCAGTGGAGAGAACGAAGACTGCCGGTTGCTGGGTAACTTTATTTAGTTGAGAAACTTGAAGAGTGTGTAGTTTACTCACGCAGCCGCTGACAATAGGGCAAAGATGTGCACAGTGCCTTTGTCGCTCCACACACAAAGTTCTCTCTCATCAGGCCGGAAGGCTACTCCAAAGATGTCAGCCTTATCTGTTCCACGCCGGAGCTCCCGTACTAGTTTCCCCGAATAGGAGTCCCATATCCGCACTAAAGTACCTCTAGAAGAAGTTGTCGCAAGTAAGCGGCCGGACGGTGGTACTGATAATGTGGTTAGAGCAGTAGTGTGCGCAGCGATTATAGACACCGGGTGCTTTGCTGGAAGTGATGGAGGTTTCTTGGGAGGAATCGATGGCGGGGGCCCTTTGGGTACAGGAGGAGGGCATGGAGGAAGGTGAATGAGCTGAACATGTCCCATCTGTCGACCAGGAATTGCCAATAAAGTGGCGTAAGTGGCAGTAGCAAGAGCAACCAAGCCTGAGTTGGACATCATGAGCAGGGGAAAAATGAGCATGAGGTGAAGAATTACTGACCTCTAGGGTTATCGCAAGTATCCCATTCCGCGTGTCTCGATACTTGCTCTCCGACCTCGAAGACCACCACTCTTCTACGTAAAGCTACTGCAAGCCATCCCCGTCTGCAAGCCATTCCGCGTACTTTCTCTCGAAACTCTAGTTCAACAACTTCACTTCCGATGGCATCATCCCACAAGATCACCTTATTTGGGGGATATAGAGGACTTCTACCACCCCCCAAGAGGAAGAGCAGAGATGATGTATGCAAAGGTACTGCTGCAGCTAAGGTCCCGCCAGTAAGTTCTTTAAACATGGCCCTAGTGAGCATGAATCGCGAGAGAAAAGGAGAGCATACATACCGCGTTTCCGCAGAAGCTTCAAAGGCCATACTTTATAGACGGCGAAGCCAGCAGGAGTACAAGTTGTAAAAATCTCGCAATCGGCGTCAAATCTAGTGTCGAAGATGTGAACTGGACTTGTCGCAGTAATTGAATGGCGGGCTAAATTCATGGATTCACTGTGCAACCTCGCGATTCAAGGTTGTGGTAAGAGGTCATTGCACGTCTTAATTTAGACTTGCACGTGAACTGCTGCTGCTACTCAACCACTGCAGCACACAAAGTACTTGAGCACCAGTCAATTTCGAATCCAAAGCATGTCTTGTGTGTGTAATAGGTACAGATGATAGGCATGTGAGTGTAACTATGTCAGTTTATATGATCAGTTGTGAGAGCCGGGACTAGATATCATCAAGCATTTATGTAGGTCGTTATACAGTCCCCATCCTTTCTGTCCGCAATTTCAGCCCTTCGTGTTATTAGCCTGTGCCAAACGTGGAGCCGTAGTGCCATTTGTGATGTTGGTGGGATTCCAGGATTTGGGCGGACGTAGGTCGATATGAGCGAGCTGTTGTCGAGCTGCCTTGAACTCGAGCTCTTCCGCTCTGTTCTGAGCAAGGAGAGCTGCTTGAGCCTCCGCCTGTCTCTGAAGCTCAGCTTCGGACTCATCAGACAAATAGTCTGTGAACCCTCCATCTGACGTGATTGTACTGTCGGACAAGGAATCTGATCCGCCGCTGTTACTGGAAGCACTGGACATACTGTCATCCTTCTTACTCGATCGAGGAACGCTAGTGGCGGTTGTCGTGTTATTACGGGGAGGGGGCGAAGATTTCGCAGTCGAGGATGATGTGACGGTGCCACGACGTCTCTCAAGTGATTGACTTGTGGGTGAAGATCGGGTCTCTGTCGTGGCCGTCTTCGACGTGGGAGGAGATGTGGCTGCAGCTCGACTACTAGAGTTGCGTCTTGGCGTAGTAGAGCTATCTAAGTCAGCATTCTTACGACTCGGGGATGAGTGGGCTGAGCGAGAGGCGAATTTGTCTTTATCAGGTGTGTCGCGACGAGAATCGATAGAAGCAGAGGTGGGTAATGAGCTAGAAAGCACGACTGCATTCCCACGAGTGTTGGTTAGTGAAGCAGCGGTTTGCTTCGGGCTCCCGCTCGGACGGCCTTTGCTGGCAACGGACGCGGCGGAAGTCTTACCCGAAAGACTGCCGGACTTGGTCGGAGGGCTGCCGCTCCCTCCGCTGCCACTACTCCTCCTATCCAAGGGAGGCATAGCGGACTTACCGCCAGAGGGACGTGCCCCAGCAGTGAGGCCATCCAAAGCGGCTTTGATTTCGGAAGGAATAGGAATATGATGGACAATACTGACAGATCGCCAATCTGCAGCCTGAATCATGCGATATTCGCTTTGTGAAGGTGGTCGACAGCAACCTGGCCAACCTGGATTGTTGACACCTGCAGACTTGGCTGGTGGATTTGTGCGAGCCCACTGGATAAATCAGATGAGAAGACGTGTTGATGAGGAAGGTATGAARACACACCTTGCAGTAGCCACACCCATTGAACCAGTCAACTACGATAAGGTGAGCGTGACAAAGTGCGGCGAGACTGAGAAATGTTACCTTCCGCATTCTTGAGAAAAAGAACATCAAGACGAGGATGCAATGCACGGTTGCGGCACACCTCTCTCACGTGGGGACAACTTGATAGGACAGGACGATGAGGAGAGATGTGAACGGCAGAGATAAGGAAACTGACCGAGAATGAGGAAAGACCTTGCACATTGGACAGACGTTAACAGCCTGGTCAACAGAGCCTTCAGCGTAACACATGTGAGATACAGAGGGAGGAAGAGAAGGAGATGTGGGTATATAAGAGTGATTGTAGTGAGAAAGAAGTGGATAGCATGTGGTTCTTCGCAGCGTTTGCTGGTGATCGCCCCGTCTCCGCTAGCTTGTTGGACATGAACTGCAACGAAAAGTCAGATGTCAGCACAAATCCCTTTTTTCTCTTGCCGATCCTCTCAAATATTTCTCTCCACGAGTTCTTATTTTTCCAAAAAACTCCTCACCACGATGCATTTCTGCCACCCTTATCGGCCCGTTCTAGGTCCATGGACCAGTCCCTCCCGCCTCCCGTGGTCCGTGGACCTTCTACAGCTTCTCTATCCTCCATCTTCTCGAGTATTCAACCACATCCGTCATGGGCAAATCCCAGTCGAAACTCTCTCCGGAGCAGCTTGCTGACCTTCAGAAGAATACTTACTGTATGTTGTCTGTATCTCCTCGCTGCCGTGCTTAACATCCCAAAGTCGACAAGAAGGAACTCCAGCAATGGTATGTCAAAAATATTTCCGTTATATGCGACATCTCATTATCGTCATTTTAGGTACAAGGGCTTCAGGAAGGATTGTCCCTCCGGCCAACTCGATAAAGCCGAATTCAGCCGTATCTACAAGCAGTTCTTCCCATTCGGTGATCCGGGAGAATTTGCAGACTACGTCTTCAATGTTTTTGATGAGAACAAGAACGGCACAATTGACTTCAAAGAGTTCATCTGTGCCCTCAGTGTCACAAGTAGAGGACGATTAGACGAGAAACTCAAATGTGCGCATGTGGACATATTTTTTGTATCTCTCGATTGCTCATTTCTTTGGCTATGTTACAGGGGCGTTCCAGCTGTACGACATAGACAAGGACGGGACCATCACATACGATGAAATGCTCCAGATTGTGCAATCGATATACAAGATGACTGGGGAAATGGTAAAGCTGCCTTCTGACGAAGATACACCTGAGAAAGCAAGTCTCTAGTCATTATGCAACATTACTTAGCACTGACGCAGTCTACTCAGCGTGTCGACAAGATCTTCCGGAATATGGACCGAGACAAAGATGCCAAACTCACCTACGAAGAATTCGTAGAGGGCAGTAAGCAAGATCCTACAATTGTTCAGGTAAATCCTTCTGTCAAGGAGCGGCATATGAAGGCTAATTAATGTTGCTAGGCTCTTTCTCTCTATGATGGACTGGTATAGAGCTTAGTCCTGTTACTTTGTGGTGTACATATGTCGTGTCGTTAATAATCCTTGATATTTGACATCATTTCTCAGGTTGTATGGATTATATATCTCTTCGTTGCTCTCTAGCTGGTTCTACCTTATTCCCTCTGTTTCTGGTTGTATACGGTGTACCTTTCAATCAAGATGACGATTGATGTGCGGTATCTGCATTACTTATCTGCAGTTCTTTATACCAGCCCATTGCAATGTAGCTATATTCTTCACTTCGGATACTGTTATTTGAATTTCCATGTCACTCAACATCGAACGTGAAAGTATTACATTGGTTCTGCTATGTACTAATGATTTTATCGTATTTGCGGAGAACTCTATCTTCTACGCTGTCTCCTACCCAGGCATACAAGCCCTCAGCAAACGCAAGATTGTCCTTTTCCGCTTTGAAAAGCTTGTTAAAGTCCTGAGGTTGACCTGGTTGAGCTGTACCAACGGCAGCGAAAGGGGATGCCATCATGGCCTGCGAGGAGTCTGCGGCTATGAAAACATTCAGATATCCATCTCACAGGGCGATATAATGCCAAGAGGCTTACAATTATCATTACCGAGGATGAGGCGGTATAGGCCATTCAATCCAAAGAAGTTGAGGAAATACCATGAAAGTGATGAAACCCATCGTACGTCCATGTCGGGGGTTTCAATGCCACGCTGAAGCATTGATTTAAAGCCAAGGGTGAGAGGGAAAGGTAATTTTACTGGAAAAAACAAAGTGTCACGAAGAGCTTCCGAGGGCAAAACATGGAATGAACGCACTCAGTACAAATCCTTGGAAGAAGAAATTGATCCATCCCATAATAACCATCTGGGGCACCATCATAACCATTTGTGTCTTCATGCCGGCCATCATGCCATCCATGGCTGCGGGGTCGGTCATAGGATTCGGAGATGTCGAAGGTGCGTCACCTTTGGGTGGTCCGTCTTTGAGGTATGTCCCTGCCTCAAAGGCATCTGAAAGGTGACGAGAGATGGATCTATAGAATACAGGAGGTATTGGGGAATTCGCTGATGTCGCTCGAAGTATCTGAGACCGTGCAAGCGCTCGTCTGTGACACGCATAAGAGAGTGAACTGGGAGGCAACAACACACATCGCTCACTGTTCGCGTACGGCGGCTCTAGGAAGTTTTTTGGGGGGAGATTGAAGAAGGACTACGACATAGTGTCGTAGGATGCCTACTAAGATCTAAGGTATTCCATTCAAAAAAGTGCGAAGTAGCAAAGACTAGGACTAACCATGACCAATGTGATCGGGAACAATACCCAGTCACGTATTTGGGGGTCGAGGTATAGCGATACCCTGCATGTAGAATATGTTTTCAATAAGTCTTGCACCTTCTGAATTCATCAATACATACTCTGGGCTTGACATCGTGGTGGTCAGTGACGAAGGCGCGTTACGTTACTATTTTTGGTATAGGAACGATCAAGTGTAGCCGCAGCGATTCGTGGTCTGCTTCAGACACTAGCACTCACGACAACTAGCCATTACATTCTTTAGTACTCTCCCATGGATAACGCACCGACGGCCTTGTTTGACTCGTATGAGCAGGATTTCAAACAATTCATTGAAACCATTCGCGAGAAACTCGAGGGAGATGAGAATCAAGACACTGGTAACTTTCCAAGTTGTAATGCTACTTGTAGCAGTTGCTAATTGTCGTACTTCACAGAGCAGCGCAAAGCCTCGCTGCGGCGGGTAGAAATGGAGCTTGACGAAGCCGACGAAATGGCAAGTCGGCCATTTGTTCAGAAATGTTGTCCTCGCTTACCGTCTCTGCAGGTTTCACAAATGGACATAGAGATTCAGGGAATTCCACAATCTATTCGTGCTCAATATCAGACTCGTCTACGGTCTGCAAAGGCAGATTTGACCCGCTATAAGAAGATGTCGAAGGACCTGAATGCCCAGCTCGCACGTTCCAGTCTCCTATCATCCCCTCGCCCTGGTTATCCTTCCTCTGATGACCCATACGCGTCCTCAAGTGACCGATCACGTTTACTTGCTGGAACTGCTCTCTTGGAGGATGGAACCAAACGATTGCAGGAATCTCATCGTCTAGCGCTTGAAACAGAGGAACAAGGTGCGGATATTTTAATGAACCTCAGGACGCAGAGAGAGCAGATTGAGAATTCACGGAACACGGTATGAATTTCGATTGAGTCGCACCAAGTGGTATTGATGGTTTGACTGCTTGTTTTAAGCTTGAAGTTGCGAATACCTCAATTTCGCGGGCTTCGAACACGCTTAAGAATATGATTCGAAGGTACTATCGCACCAGTCCTCTACCTATTGGCTCTGGAAACCGATTCTGACTATAGATTTTGGTGAAACTCATAGGATGTACCAACAACGTGTGGTTACTGGCGCCATCATCGCTATTCTTATTCTGCTCATCATTATTGTTATCTGGGGAAAGCTAAGTTAGCTGTGGACTATGTCGCTAGCTAGGATTATTGCCTTATTGATTTATTGTGGTCGTGGATGTTCGCACACTCCGGTGTCACTGGTCAGATCTACTGTGTGTTATATTTGATATATCCAACTGTTGTACACAAACACTAAACCATCTGCAACCCGTAAAAAGAACAAGAAAGAAGTGCAGTGGGGATGTAGAAAGTTGAATAAAATGTTCGAGAAAAGAAAAGCTAGAAGTGAAAAAGCCCATTAAACGGCATATCCCCCACCGCCACCCTCATATGTTCTCTGTCCAGTATAGTGATTATATCCATTGTGGGCTACATCTGCATGCTGTGCATCGGAATGTAGCGGGGGAGGACTGTTAGACTGAGAGGTTGGATAGTCCTGGTCATAGGCTAGCCCACTATTTGGTCGTGGCTGCCCATACGCAGGAGGCGACCGTCGGGTTTGGTCTGGGCTCATGAGATCGCGCCCCTGATATACATCATGCGCGCTGAAATTACTACCTGGCCCAGGGCTGTATGGATTGGACAAATTAGGTGCAACATCCAAGTGTGTTTGTGACTGGTGCCCGAAAGGTGCAGCTGCTCCAGTTAGATGCGCAGTGCTTTCGTTATATTCCTCATACATCGGCTGTTGGGGATAATTGTATAGGGATTCTTCGTGAGCCAAAGTCTGCTGGGAAGGATTGAAATTGGCGGAGGAATCAGGAGCCTGGACGGTAGAATAGGGGTTGTACGCAGGCATGGGTGGTGGATAGCCACTCTTATCTGAGTTGTAGTAGTAATAGTCTTGGGTATAGGTGCTCGGAGGGGGGCCGCGGGTGTGGATGGAGGAGCGATCGTCGAAGTCATCGTCGACAGAAAGGTTGGGTAGTGTGGGTTGAGGAAGGGGTTTGGCGATAAGTTCACCCTTCTTGTTCTTCAGGTGTGAATAATCACCCATTGCTTCCTTCTTTGCAAGCTTTGCAGCATCAACTAAGCGTTGCTTTTGCCGGCGCTTGATGACAGTGCTGATACGCTGGATACCAGCAGTCAGTTAATGTTATATGCCCAGAACGTATAACAATAATCACCTTGTCTACTTTGTGACAGCAGTACTCCTACGAAACATGGTGAATGCTAGGAACTGATGCAGATGACACACTCGTACCTTCAGGTTTCCGCGGATATGGCATAGCAAAGGAATGTAACAGATGCCGGCCGCCATGAGAACCAGAAGGGAACCAATGAACACGACGACAGTGAAAAAAGTAGTCACAGTCAAAGCGGATGTGGATAGACTGTTCCCCTCGAAATATTTCCCTACGTCATACCAGTGACCTTCCGACTTGTGCACAAGGTAGATAGCGTAGAGCGTGAGCGCATTGATGGTTTGACGCGGGCCGTCAGCCAGTAGAACACGCTTCCAGCCTGGACATAACCATTAGTACATGTTTACTACGACAAATGTTCGAACAAACTCTTGAACGCAAAGAAAACAAAGAAAGCAAAGTCGTCACTTGTCTTTGTCGAGTTGCTGATATGGTTAAAGAAACAGAAATGGTCGTAGGAGCCTGGAAACGACATGTGTCACACAAGTAGTATGTATAACAGCCAACGGTGACTAACGAAGGGAGTAATAGTTGTTGGCCATGACATTGGTAAAAGCATAGGAAATATCTCGACTGGCGATGATCTTCTTGGATTTTCGGGACTCATACCCAAGCTAGCATAGAAAATGAGGCTCGTATGCTGATGAAATACGGATAAACAACTTACCAACAAGAATGAGAAGATAATGCAGCCGACGAAAAGCCATTTTCCAATGTTGAAAGGAATGCTAACACAACCGACGTCTTCGCAATTATTGAAAATTTCATTTGACCAAGATGTGGTGGTCAACATAGTGATGGCGGTGAAAATATCGGAGACATAGACCAAAAACGACTTGAGAACGATGATGTATAGCCAAAGGTACCTGAAGGGAAAAGAGATCAGAGCGTGCCAGAACACAGACGACGCAGCAACAGACTTCAATCGCATCATGAAACCATTGTCTGTGAATTCGCGAGTGTCGACAAAGTCAAACTACACATGTCAGTACAGACCATTTTCAAAGAAAATGAAAGAAGAAACACACCTTATGGTCTGGCACGATCTCTCGCTTCCATTTGGGACCACCACCACACATATTCTAAGGATTGAAGGGGCTGACTTGGGAGCTCGAATCAAGGACGGTGGGTGAGACGAGAGCGATCCAGTCGCATACGAGTTTGTGAAGAGAGCGACGGTAAGCTTGAATTTGAAAGAAGGACGGACGTAGCCAACTGGTGTGAGCAGTAACAAATTGAAACAGGCAATAAACCTTGTGGCAACCGCTTCGGCAATTTCCGCTTTCCTCTTTCAGTCACAATGACCACTGTCCAAAAAATAAAAGTAAAGCTTTTCTCTTATTATTCTTAAATGAAATGTCACTTATTTATTGTTACATCCGCAGGAGATCGAAGATGAAATGGTGAGATCTGTACTGCACCAATAAATTATTCACAATCTCAATTCATTCCATTCACAGGCCAAAAGTATGTCATTGTCACCCCGAGTGCCCATCCATTTCTCAATGTCAATCTGTAGCCCAAAAAAACAAGGCCACCAGCTACCATCTTGGTCAGCTGAAAGCAAAGCTTGCAAAACTCAGGCGAGAACTCATTGCTCCGTCTGGCGGTGGAGGTGGAGGTGGTGGTATCGGCTTCGATGTAGCAAGGTGCGACTATTCATCCACACCGTGAACATGGAGTCAACTCTTCTTTAGAACAGGTATAGCATCCGTCGGATTCGTAGGCTTCCCCTCTGTCGGCAAGGTACACTTTCTATCCGACCTGTAATGACATCCAGGCCTAAATGCTTTCGCACAATAGTCGACTCTCATGTCCAAGTTAACTGGGACACACTCTGAAGTATCTGAGATTGATTTCACTACACTTACGACTGTACCTGGGACAGTCAAAGTGCATGGTGCTCCGATTCAGATCTTGGATTTGCGTAAGTCCACTCTGGAAATTTCATGGTACTTGCCTTAACTTTTTCTTGCCTACAGCTGGTATCATTGAGGGTGCAAATGACGGTCGTGGTAGGGGTCGACAGGGTGAGTGTCTTGGTCTTGCATATGTTCTGTCGCTCTTACCATCTCGGTACAGTTATTGCCGGTATGGCCGTTCAACGATCGACACTCCTCCAGTCCCGTTGACGTCGATCCATTCTAGTGGCTCGCACGTGTAATCTCATTTTCATTGTCCTCGATGTGCTGAAACCTCTCGGCGACAAGAAAATCATTGAAGGTGAATTGGAAGGTTTTGGCATCCGGCTCAATAAACGACCACCGAACATCACTGTCAGAAAAAAGGAGCGCGGCGGAATTGCGATTACAAACACCGTCCCCTTGACCAACATTGACCATGATGAGATCAAAGCTGTACTGAGCGAGTACCGAATCAGCAATGCAGATGTGGCTATCCGAGAGCCAAATGCTACTGCCGATGACCTTGTTGACGTGGTTGAGGGTAATAGAGTATACATTCCTGCCTTATATGTAAGTATCATCTTTGATCACCTCTGAGCGGTCTAATTGTGCCACATCTCCAGGTCCTGAATAAAGTATGTGAGCTCATCATTTGTGTGAATGAAGGTGCCTCATTGTCGGACTGCACAGATCGACGCAATATCGATAGAGGAGCTCGACCTGTTGTGAGCCATCCGCTAGAATGCTCGGCCCTTTTTTCACTATCTTACAAACCTTTTTTCATCAGATACAAGATCCCTCACTCAGTACCAATATCTTCCAGGGAATGGCTCAACATCGACGAGCTGATAGACCAGATGTGGAAGACACTAGATCTCGTCCGAGTGTATACAAAGCCGCGGGGCCTACCGCCAGATTATACAGCTCCTGTAGTGCTTCGGCGCGGCAAATGCACAGTCGGTGACTTCTGTAATGCTATACACAAGGAAATAGCCAAACAAATGAAATAGTAAGCCGCTTTTTATCACCTTCGAAGAAGCTCGACCGTTCTAAAAATTGTTTTGCCGTCAGTGCTATTGTTTGGGGGGCGAGTGCAAAACACTCGCGTGGACAGAAGGTTGGTCTAGACCACGTCTTGGAAGACGAAGACGGTACGTACTTCCTTCCTTTGACCAACTCTAACGCAATTTGACCACATATACGCAGTCGTACATATCTCTAAGAAGTAGCACTGTATTTTGTCGGGATCGTTTATGTAGGCGGTTTTTTTTTCAGGCCCTGCCTTCTGGCCGCACAATGTAGCATAGCATACAATGTTTTCAATATTCAAATGCTCTGAGTACCTCTCTGGTTATGATATATAATCATAAGTCGCAGCCACCACAGTCACCGCAGTGAAGCGTGAACTATTCTGCAGGTTTCGGTTCGGACTTGTCGGCTTCCTTTCACAGCGATATTCGGAACACTTCATGTACGTTGCCAAGGGGAGCAGTAATCTGTATACAATTGAGGGGGGGTGAACTTCAACAATAGTAGTTTTGTACAGTTTTATCTGAGTCTACATTAGAGTACTAACAGCGTTGGAATGGGCAGTACAATGACAACAACTGAGGTACAATAAAATACACCAATAGTCAAAGATTGTATGGATACAGAAGCAGAACAATAGAGATGGGAGATTAGGCAAGGGTATGGCTTTCGACAGATAGCAGCTAAAATTCTTCGTCGAGTGTGCTAGATGATATTGGTCAGAAAAGGGGCAAACAAGAAAATCACAGGAGGCCCGTCAGTAGACAGAAAACTCTGCTGCGAAACTTAAGATGCAATGACTGCACATATCATTCCATAGTAAGCTTCGTGCTGTTACCTGCTGGCGGGCATTCAGTGAGGTGTCAAACGGCGACCTACAATGTTCTACTGGGAACGGGCGACTCGGGTGATGTCGTATTGTGGTTGATGTTAGCTTTTGAATACTCCGAGACCCTCTTCTCGAAGAAATTGGTTTTGCCTTGCAGCGAGATCATGTCCATAAAGTCAAAAGGGTTTGTTGCACCATACCACTTGCTATTTCCAAGGGCCACCAGAAGTCGATCAGCGACAAATTCGATATATTGACACATTAAGGAGGCATTCATGCCAATGAGAGCAACCGGAAGAGCGTCTGATCCAGAGAGTGGTGAGTAAGCTGAAGAGAAACAGTCGAAGAGTCCTTGCCTGTCAAAAATTCCTGCTCAATTGATACCGACTCCGTAATGATCTTTCTTATGGTATCGGGAGAGGGACGGCATTTTAAATGAGTGAATAAAAGACATGCAAAATCGGTGTGCATGCCCTCGTCTCGGCTGATAAGTTCATTCGAATAAGTCAAACCAGGCATTAGCCCTCGCTTTTTGATCCAGAAGATAGAAGCAAAAGATCCTGAAAAAAAGATACCCTCGACGGCAGCGAAAGCCACTAATCTCTCTGCAAACGTAGTTTGTTTATCGGATATCCACTTGAGTGCCCAGTCTGCCTTCCTTTTGACGCAAGGAATAGTTTCAATAGCTCCAAAAAGGAAGTTGCGCTGACTCGAGTCCTTGATGTATGTGTCGATGAGGAGAGAGTAGGTCTCAGAGTGGATATTTTCCATCATGATTTGAAACCCGTAGAAAGATCGAGCTTCAGCCACCTGAACTTCGTTTGAGAAACGTTCAACAAGGTTTTCGTTCACAATTCCGTCGGATGCCGCAAAGAAGGCGAGGACGTGCGAAATAAAATGACGTTCATCATCCGTGAGACGTTCGTTCCAGTCCACAAGATCGTGAGAGAGGTCAATCTCTTCAGCGGTCCAGAAAGAGGCTTGAGCCTTCTTGTACATTTGCCATATCTGCAAGCAACAGGAATGAGTGGACAAAAAGGAGTGGGCTTGCGGAAACGTACTTCACTGTACTGGATAGGAAAAAGGACGAAACGTCGTTTGGATTCTGTCAATAGTGGCTCGTCGTCTAACCAAGAATTAGAGTTTTGTGGTGAAGCAGGATACGTTCAAGTGCGTACCTTCAGGTGAATCAATCACTCCAACACCGCATTGGCGCGATGTGCCCACAGATTTGGTTGCAGGCACAGGGCGCCCAGTGGACACTAGTGATATCTGCTGCACACCCTTTATTGCCTACTAATGGTTAACGTCCGTGAAGGGGACACAGTTGAGCCAGGTCCCACACACACCTCGTCCATTCGAGACACCAGGGGCCGGAGAAGTAAATTGTAGGAGAGAGAAAAATTTTATTGGATGACATATTGTTGCTTACACACAATACACAAAACACGTACACAACAGCAAACAACGCGATCACAGACGCGTTACTTTCTGTTGAACGCGCCAAACATGACCAAGCTTCGGATCTGTCATAAAAGACGCGTCTGCTCCTGCCTTTTCCTTCACTCTCAACCACTATCATCTCCCCTCAGACACTATCTACTTCTCTTCTGCGCTGCCTCAAATGTCTTCCGTCATCTCTCGTATCCCTTCTCCTGCCCCTACACCAAGCAAGAAGGTACTTCTATCCTCTTCTAAACTAGTCGTTGCCTACTCACGCAACTCCTTAGGCTGCTGCTGCTTTAGCCAACTTCTCGCTTGACTCACCTACTAAGAAGTCCACTAAGCCTACGGACAAGGTCCTCATAGATGACAAGCGTCGTTCCATCTCACCGGACACGGTTGACGAGGAAGAGGCGGACGAAGAAGAAGACTTGGCCGCTCTGCGAAAGCGTTTCGTAGGCGAGATTGAGCTTCCTGAGAGTGCGTCTTACTTTCCTTGTCATCTATTCACTCTGGTCTAACCATTCTTGATAGGCGAAGAGCCTCTGCTTCAGGAATCCAAGCGTCGGTTTGTACTTTTCCCCATCCAGTATCATGAGGTGAGTATTTCAAAGGTTGTACCAACTTGTAGTCTCTCATCTTCGTGCAATAGATCTGGCAAATGTATAAGAAGGCAGAGGCCTCGTTCTGGACTGCGGAGGAGATGGACTTGTCGAAGGACCTCCACGATTGGAACAACCGTATGAACGACAACGAGCGTCACTTTATTTCTCATGTCCTCGCATTCTTCGCTGCCTCCGACGGCATCGTTAACGAAAACCTTCTTGAACGTTTCTCTAACGAGGTCCAGATTGCCGAGGCTCGCTGCTTTTATGGTTTCCAAATTATGATGGAGAACATTCACTCGGAAACGTACTCTCTTCTCATCGACACCTACATTAAAGACCCTGCCCAGCGCGACTTCCTTTTCGATGCCATCGAGACCATTCCATGCATAAAGCGCAAGGCAGACTGGGCTCTTACATGGATCGCTGACCAGGACTCTACCTTTGGTGAACGTCTTGTCGCTTTCGCAGCTGTTGAAGGCATCTTCTTCTCAGGGTCTTTCGCATCTATCTTCTGGATGAAGAAGCGCGGTCTTATGCCCGGCCTCGCTTTCTCGAACGAGCTCATTAGCCGTGATGAGGGTATGCACACGGATTTCGCTTGCCTGCTTTTCAGTCACCTTAAGCGGCGTCCTCACCCCGACACTATTCGTCGCATCATCACGGACGCGGTATCTATCGAGCAAGAGTTCTTAACTGGTGAGTTGGCTTTTTCCTACTTCAATCGACGTCGCTAACGGGTCCTTGAAGACGCGCTCCCCGTCAGCCTAATCGGCATGAATGCCAAGCTCATGTGCCAATACATTGAGTTCGTTGCCGACCGTCTCCTTGTTGCCCTCGGCAATGACAAATTCTACAACTCCTCCAACCCCTTCGACTTTATGGACATGATCTCCTTACAAGGCAAGACTAACTTCTTTGAAAAGCGAGTGTCCGATTATTCGAAGGCGGGTGTAAGTCACTCCGGAGAGACATCCGGGACGCAGGCGTCAAAGACATTGTGAGTTCGCTTATCAGTTTCTGCTGCGATACCTTTTACTGACGCCTCATCTCAGTGTCCTTGATGAAGACTTTTGAACGCGTTTTTTCTACTTACCTATTTACTCTCGCATTGTTTTATTATCATCATGCTCATGATTTGTCACTGTCACCACTAGACTTGTACTATTATCCGCTATCATTATAATTTGTTCCAATGAAAAAAAAAATATATATGTAAAATTCTATTGCTCTCAAGGGCCCAAGTACCTGTCCGGTCAGACTAAGGCTGTCCAGTGTCAGTGCTCAGTGTGCTGTTTTTCTCCGGACGAACGAGTTTGAAAATTAGCGCGTGATTAGTCAGGATTAGTCGCTCGTTAGTCATGTGATACTGATATACTTCAAGAAACTTACTAGCGCTGAACCCGCTGCGTCTCATTCTGATCACTATTAGGCATTATTCAAGGCGTGAGGCTGCTTGAGGTTGGCACCTCGACGTTTGATCTTTGGTCTTACAGTCAGGGTTGGAAGAACTTTCAAGACCAAGCCTAAACTTGAATAGCTGACATGCAAAGAATGTTCAGCCCAAGCTGGAAGTTCTGGCGCAAAGGCCTTCGCAATAGTTCGTCTCCTGGGGCCCGCGGAAAGTCTGGCTTTTGGAACTACTTGTATTGGATACCAACCGCCTTCGTTTTTACTGAATACTTCTACAACCTGAAAATTATCTCCGGCCGTAGTATGCAGGTCTGTTCGAAACACTTGGCACAATAATCATGAGTCGCTCAATCACATCTTCCTCCAGCCTACTCTAAATCCCGATTCATCTCTGTGGAGAGACGTAGCTCTCTTTGATCGCTTTGCCATACATACACAAAACAGGTATTGTAGAGGCGACATTGTAGCACTTCGGTATTCATCCATACCTTTCTTTTCTCCATGTTTGTTCTGACAGCGTTTTAATGAGATCACCAGATGACCCAGACCGCGTTTTAGTGAAAAGGATCATTGGGCTAGAGGGGGATATCGTCAAAACACTTCCTCCTCACCCCGACCCCGAGATTCGAGTGCCAGTAGGTCACGCGTGGGTTGAAGGTAAGCCGTGTTTTCTCGTTGTAGTATTAACATTATTAGTGGCCAGACTGACACGTTCACTTCAGGTGACGAGCCTTTTCACAGTGATGACAGCAATCGTTTCGGCTGCGTGAGTGCATAACTTGTGCGTTTTCTTCTCGTCGTCCAAAGCGTCTAAATTTTTCGAAGGTCCCCTTGGCCTTGATTGAGTCACGACTAAAGCTTATCGTTTGGCCGCCTCACCGGTTTGGGCACCCCCTCCATCGATCTGAACCCCTTCTAAGGAAAGATTTTGACAATCAATCATCATATCGTCTCGCCATGGCAGAATTCGAAAGGGAGCGTTGGCGTAACTCAAGGGTGAAATCTAGCCGAATAGACAAGTAGACAGTCGGTGTATTGATTCACTAACTTGTATCGATCCGGCTTCTCGATTCTCTTTCCTGCACCTACACCCTTCTAGCCAAGTATCTGCTAACACTTTATTCTATCTCTCGCACACAGCCGAGATGCATCTACGGGTCGTCGTGCTTAGTTATGATCTGCGCGTTGTCACCAAACAGGATCCTCTCCGCCTCAGGCGATCCCGCTGGAGGAACGTCGTTGCGCAGAGACACTGCTACTGGTGATGTCTTCTCTAGATAGGCGATCGCAAAAATTACGTCCATATCTGGTTAAAATTATGAGCATTAGTTGAAACCGTGCGCATTGTCTTGTGCATAATACGTGCCTTCCAAAGATCTTCCTGCTGTTTCTGGGAAGAAGACATACACAATGGGAACAATGAAGGCATTTAAAGAAGCGAAAACTGTAACATGCTTTTAAGAAAACTTCTCTTGCATTCGCGGAGTTACTTGACATACTAATATATGTTCCCCAAGAAATATTCGCAAAGGAAGGTCCGGTAATCATAACCACTGAGAATAAGGCCAGATTGAATGGCATATACACTGCAGGAAAAATGAAGGCAGCTTACCCAGGAAATTGAACGTCCAATTGCTAGCCTGTCAAATGATGTACCATGGTCAACGAGCCATTCGTTTTTCCGGCGAGGGAGAACACTCACCGTGCTCAAAGCATTTGCAGGAGCTCTCATTCGCAAGCCGACAATTTCTGCAGGCTGAGACTGTTTTGAATACCAGTAGCAATGATCCACGACCATAAAAACTTACATAGAGCCAAGTCATACCTAACCAGCCAATAGCAAAGAAGGAATTAAACACAAAGAGTAAGACAGCGCTGACAATTTGAGATGCAGAATTGTCAATGCTTCCAAGTATTGCCAAAAGGATCATAGTGATGGACTGTCCAATTGCTCCAAAAAGCATCAATTTGCGCCGGCCGATACGGTCAATCAGAGCAATGGCGATGAGGGACGCCAGGAAATATTCTGTGCCGTTGCAAGCTGCTAGTATACGAGACTTGACATCTGAGATACCAAGGCGTTCGAAGAGCAACGTCTTGACGGAAAAAATGAATCAAGAGCTCTAGGCTCAAATGGGAGGGACTCACCGCATAGTAGGTGATGAGGTTAATGCCAGTAATCTAATGAAGACTGTTTCTGAGCTATGATTGCTGTTTMTTGCCACAGTCATGTACTGTACCTGTTGAAAACATTGCACAACGACGCCCAGCACAACCCTGCGGAAGTTTTGACTACGCCCTCCAGTAAATATTTCCTTGAGAGATGCCTTTTCCCCTTTCCCGGACAAGCTCGGAGAAGACCCTTCCAACGCAACGGCTTCTTGAACTGCGTGGAAAGTTTGCCTCACCTCGGGATCCGAAGGTGGTTTGTCATCGAGTGCAGAGATCACTGCCATGGCCTCGGCCGGGCGACCAGCTTTGATTAACCTGGTTTTAAACTTGATAACTGCATGACAAAAGCGTAAGCTGAGACCCACCATCGAGGAGATTCAGGGAGCTGTTGAGGCAGATCAGGATCAAATATTCAAATCGCGTTGAAACAGGACACACGAAAGGTATCGCGAATAGAACGACTAAAGCAAACGTAATCTGTAGTGCAATGGGCACTCTCCACTGCGCAGATGARCCCGAAGCCCAAAACCTAAGTGATACAGACATGAATTTCAAAAGTTACATGACACCAGGCTAGTCACTTCACGTACAAAGCGAAGTCTATCCACTGCGGCAGTTACGAAAGTGTGGTCACCACGATCCGAGTCAGCGGAGGCATTTTGCTACTCAAAGACGTTACTTACGTAGCTGTAGGAGAGTAAGCCCACTTCAGGAGACGCTCGGCGAGACCACTTACGATACCATAATACCCAATGTGATAAGACTACCTTCTATCATAATCAAACTTCCACGTTTGCTAGCAGGTGAGCACCTAGAAGAAGACTTAGGATGGAATTGCAGAAGCGATTTCAGATAGAAAACGCACTCGGCGTGATACGCCGGGACAGTGGATGTCTATACAGATAAGGGATCGCAGCATCTACTGGTGTGAAGAGAAGCTTACATTCAGTCCGTTTCCGATGCCTGTGACAATACGAGCAACAATCATTTGAGCATATCCAAAAGATGCTGCCTGAAGAATAGCCCCAACAATCATGATAATGCAGCCTAACCAGAGACATCCTCATTAGCCTCTAAGCGCGGACATGACACGAAAACTGTAGGTACCCAGCGTAATCACGCGTCTGCGGCCCAGTTTATCGCCAATAAAGAGGTTCGAAAGGGCACCAGCAAGACAGCCAATCTCCTGTATAAGAAATAGCACAAGTCAGAAATATTGACGGCAGGATGTTGTCCGAGGCAGTCTGACATATATTGCAACCAGGAAGCTTTGTAATGTGGCTTGTTTGACTTGCGGAAAGACGTTTTCGAACTGATGATGCTGCTGAGCAAGTCATCTTATCGAGTAGTATTCAAGGTATACCTGGTTAGCTGTGAGTAGTGCGGACATGACACCTTGATCATATCTAGAACAAGGAACTAAGCACCACTCCAGAGGACTTTGAGATCAAAGAGCCTACCCAAAAAGAATGAAACCAGTTCCACTAACAAAAGCCAACGCTGCAGTCAGCTTTCTTCCTCGCAGTTTCATTGTGTATGAAGCCACGTCTTCCTGAAACGCCAATGATTCTGAATTGTCATGGTATTCACTGGAAGATTTCTCGAGAGGGGGCGTTGACATCGGGATCGGTTACGAGAAATCGAAGGGTTCTCTTCGTCTTATATTGAACGGGATCCATAAATACAAGACAAGAGCTCCACTCCAAGCTCCAAATAAACGAGATGGGAAGACAGCTGACCTTCCTCGAGCGTTTCAAGTTTTCAACGTTCGACAGTATCGGGGCTTCCCTTGTGAGTGCTTCAGCAAGAGCATTTGTACTGGACGCCCTGTATACGTTCAAGGAACAAGGAAACGCCTTCATTTGCGCACAAATCTAGCGGTGAGTGGCAATCATGGTACAAGCAGTATAACAAGTTGCCAGTTACAACCTGAGATGGTCGTAGTGAAGTGCCTGCCGGCGGTCCGTTTTTGCCCACTCAGATTTGCGAGCGGCACCGGAAAAGAGTCATCTGCAGATTTTGAACACATACCACAAGATAATTATGAACCCGGGGCTGTCTGCTCATTTAGATTTTCTGGTCGGCGCATCGGGCGATGTTTCTAGCGATGATTCATCTACTAGAATAGATGAGTGGTTCAGGTATGTCGATACGGTCCCTTTGACTATGTATCTCTTTCTTACTGATCGCTCAGCCTACAAGGCACAACGTCCCAAGGTGTGTCTCTGAGGTTTTCTGCCCAAGTACTAATCAAACATGCTATCTAGAACTGTTGGATGCCGAAAAAGCAGCTTTGAATAAACATTCATGGGAATCTGTACTTGACTTGTATCAAAGTGGCCCTAGCCATAACACTCAGAGTTTACTTCTTTCACAGCTGTTTCTGTGTGTATTGTCAAGTAATGCATATCAACTCTCACTTACGTTCACGAAATCCGTAGAAAGCCCGATTCTGAGCATCTACTCAACTCCATTCATGACATTCTATCATCTACTCGATCCAATGACGATGTGTCTGGAGACATAGTTGAGCTCATTGGTTTTGAGGACATGGAGCTCGTTATGCAGATAATCAATGATCGCGAAGCGTTTGTAGATGAGGTGCGTGATGCATGCGAGTTATCACCGCCTTGGGGTTCATGTTTCATTGAAGCTAGGCAAATATTTAGCATCGACATCCGATTCCTCTAGCCATATGAAGCTTGGAGGCTCTGAGCTGAGTCTTGCTCCTGAACATGCCCGACAGCGGATGGAGCAGAAACTGCGAGAAAATGCTGCTAGACCGTTATTTTCCGGTGTAGCTGTACGTGTGTGTACTTTGCAGAGTCCTGCTATGCATTATACGATTTTCTATAGGCTCCTGAAGCAGAGGTTCTTCCTCACGTCTATTCCTCTTCGTCTATGTCTCAAGGGAACGTCCTTTCTCATCTCGGAACAAGATACATGCTACCAATCGGGACAGAGCGACATATGGAAGAGGTATGAACACAGGAACTTGACGGATGTATAGCTCACGCGCTAGTTGTATATAGGAGTATGAAGAAGTTGTGATACCGCCTGCCAAACCCGTGCCTCCCCGACAGTCAGAACGTCTCGTTCCCATCTCAGATTTGGATCCTCTAGCCAAAGGATGCTTCCCGGGATACAACACACTGAACAGAATACAATCTATTGTATATTCCACTGCATATGGCACCAACGAAAATATGCTTGTCTGTGGTAAGCCACTATATTCTGATTTTGCTTATTTCGTGTCTAAGTATATGATACAGCACCCACTGGTGCTGTAAGTTCCTCTCACCTTTTTGTGGTCGTGCTCTGACCTGGATATGGAAACAAGGGTAAAACCGATGTCGCCATGCTTACTATTTTGCGAGTCTTTGATCAGCATCGTTCCCGTTCCTCTACGAGCGCAAGCTTGGCCGGTTCTATCAATCGAGACTCGTTCAAAATTATATACGTGTAAGATTATCCGAACGCTACACTTCATTCATTGACCAAGATACAGAGCACCAATGAAAGCATTGGCCTCCGAAATAGTTCGAAAATTTGAGAAGCGCTTAAGATGGCTTTCTATTCAAGTTAGAGAATTGACTGGTAAGCAGTGAAGTATCTAAAACGACCTCGGGCTAATACATTCTCCAGGTGACATGCAAATGACCAAAGCTGAAATCGCACAAACCCAAATCATTGTCACTACACCCGAAAAGTGGGATGTGGTTACTAGAAAGCCCACGGGGGAGGGGGAAATAGCTTCGGTGCGTTGTATTTTCTTTCGCTTATGGTGATGCAAGACTAAACTTGAGCTTTGAAGACCCTCAAACTGCTCATCATCGACGAGGTTCACCTCTTGAATGAGGAACGTGGAGCTGTCATCGAGACGATTGTTGCTCGGACTCAACAACAGGTAACAATCACCTTACGCTACGTCTTCAGTCTTCAACGCTCATCATTTCGAATAGGTTGAATCCACACAGTCAGTGATCAGGATCGTGGGCTTAAGTGCGACTCTTCCGAATTACATCGATGTGGCTGATTTTCTATGGTCTGTATCCGTTCTTATCATGAGCTATGTGGTCAGCGAGTGCTCATGTCGTCCAGCGTCTCAAAATACAAAGGTCTCTTTTACTTCGACTCATCCTTCCGTCCCGTGCCACTTGAGCAGCATTTCCTTGGAATTAAAGGAAAGCCTGGTAGTGCGCAGGCAAAGAAGCGACTAGATGACGTGACTTTTGAGAAAGTGTCAGCTTTGGTGGCACAAGGTCATCAAGTCATGGTATTTGTCCATGCACGAAAAGAGACGGTGAAAAGTGCAATGGCACTCAAAGAGGCCTCACTTCTCAAAGGCACTAGCGACGATTTCAGCTGCGAAGATCACCCACAATGGTCGTTCTTCCGCCGCGAATTAAGTCAGTCCAAAAACAGAGAAATGAAACAGCTTTTCGACCACGGATTTGGTATCCATCATGCTGGTATGTTGCGCTCGGACAGAAACATGATGGAAAGGATGTTCGAGGCCCGAGCGATCAAGGTAAGAGGTTATTTTCATAGGCAAGTTTCTAGTAACAATAATTGTTTCTCAGGTACTATGCTGCACTGCGACTCTCGCTTGGGGTGTAAACTTGCCAGCCCATGCTGGTTAGTTCGTTAATGACCGCTTGGCGTTGTTCTCAGTCGATTCTTTGTCTTTGCAGTGATAATCAAAGGAACACAAGTTTACGACAGCTCCAAAGGCGTTTTTACAGACCTATCCGTTTTAGACGTACTGCAGGTTTTCGGTCGAGCTGGACGTCCGGGTATGGAAAGCAGCGGAGAAGGATACATCTGTACATCAGAAGATAAACTGACGCATTACCTAGAAGCGGTCACGTCTCAGGTAATGTTGGAGTCTCTTCTCATTTTGAGAACTTCTCATTCACCCGCTTCTCAATCAGAATCCTATCGAATCCCAGTAAGCCGACTCAAACCAATGAATAACGCAGCATTGAGTTTTGTCATAGATTTCGTAGAGGAATGATTGACGCTCTTAATTCAGAAATAGCTCTGGGCACAGTCGCCAATGCCAATGATGCCGTAAAATGGTTAGGATATACCTACCTGTTTGTTCGGATGCAAAAAAACCCCTTCGTGTATGGTAAGTCGCTCGTCTTCTTAGTTAGATCAGCCAAACTTACGAATATATCAAGGTATGGATCGAGAGGCTGCCATGAAAGATCCCCAATTAGGCAGCAAGCGCAATGAACTTGTAATGCTGGCGGCTCAGAAGTTAGCGGAAGCACGCATGATTTTGTTCAACCGACAAACTGGCACCTTTAGTACGACTGATTTGGGGCGAATTGCAGCGCGATATTATATTCGACATCAGTCTATCGAGATTTTCAATCGTATGTTTCGACCGAAGATGTCAGAAGCGGATGTTTTAAAAATGCTCAGTATGAGCACTGAGGTATGCCCCCTCTGTCTTCATCTATGTCAGTGTTTTTCATTCCTGGTCTAGTTCGACCAAATTCAAGTCAGAGAAAACGAAATACCAGAACTGGAACGTCTGATGAATGTCGTCCCATGCGACGTCCAAGTACATCTGATGCTGTTACTCATGTGTAGTTGTGTAGTGACTGACTTTCTTACCTAGGGCGGAACAGACACAAGCCAGAACAAAGTAAACATACTTTTGCAAGGATACATCTCAGGAGAAATGGTGGAGGACTTTGCTTTAGTATCTGATAGTGCCTATGCGGCTCAAAATGGTGGCCGTATTGTTCGAGCGCTGCTGGAGATAGCGATTAGCCAGAAATGGGCGAATGTCTCTGCGGTTCTCATGGGTATGAGCAAAGCCATCGAAAAACGCCTGTGGCCCTTCGATCAGCCCCTGAAGCAATTCCCTTTGAAGCCGTTCATTTTCTATAACTTGGAGACGTGGGCCGACGATTACAGCCCGGCAGAGTTGGCCGCGATGAGCGCCGAGGACTTGGGTGCACTTATCCATCTGAACACAAGACATGGAGAGGCGTTATTAAACGCCGCGAAACAGTTTCCGACAGCGAAAGTCGAGTATGATCTCCGGCCTCTTGGATCGGATGTCCTAAAGATCGCTGTGCGCGTCACTAGAGCCTTCAATTGGAGCAACAAAATCCATGGGACGTCTGAACCATTTTGGCTTTGGGTCGAGGATGACGACGCCGTCAGTATTTTACAAATGTCACACCTCCTCTTCCGCCAGAATACAGAGACGATAAATGTGGATTTCGTCATCTCTATCGCTGATGGGAAACCCCCGCCATCTGTCACAATCAGGTTTGTCTCCGATCGGTGGATGGGAGCTGAAGATGAGGTAGTTGTTGATCTGAAAGCGCTGGCAATGCCTCGGTCATCCCATAGCAATACTGCTTTGCTAGACCTACCTCTGCTCCCTATTCGGGCGCTGAGAAACCAGACTGTTCAAGAAATGTTTTCGAGACGAATCCATCATTTTAACGCCTTGCAAACACAAATATTGTGGAGTCTAATAAACACGAAAGCTCATTCCCTCTTATGCGCCCCTGCTGGTTGTGGTAAATCGTTTATGGCCTACATTTTGATTTGGTGTGTGAGCTTCATTCAACACCTCGTCAGCTCATCAAAGATCTTTCCACAGGATAACGGTCTTGCGTTCTAGGGGTGCTTGGGTACTTGTTATTGCGCCTCATAGGAGCGTTGTATTTGAACTGCTTTCTGATCTTCAAAAGCGATCGCGAAATACCGGTGTCACAGTAGAGCTCGCGACTAGTCAGAACGTGCTGAAGCGGCCGGATGTCCCAACAATCAGGGTAGTATCTGCAGCAGAACTTTGTCAAGTGATGACGTTTAGAGACCCTACAACACCGCTGGTAGGTCTAGATCTCGTTGTTTGCGAAGAGCTCGACCAGATGAACGCTGCCTACGAGCTTGGTGTATCCTTATTACGGCATGCCACACAGACATCACCTACTAGATTTGTAGGTGTATCTAATTCACTCAACGATGCAGCCGATCTCGCCGCTTGGTTGGACGTAGATGAATTTGCCCTCCATAGTTTCCGTCCTACGGATCGTGGTGAATCCTTAGTCACCTCAACTCAGACATTCAACATTCCTCAATCCGCTTCCTTATTTAAAGCTATGGCAAAGCCCGCTTTTGCTGCTATTCGCCGAGCTGAATCGGAAGCCTCGACAATCGTTTTTGTTCCCTCCCGAAGTTTGTGCCGGTCTACGGCTTTGGACCTCCTCACGCAATATGCGCTAGAGAATCAGTCAGATCGAGGCTTCCTAACAGCCGATGTTTCTCAAGACCTGCTCGAGGATTGCGTTGCTAGACTGAAGGATGGCACTTTGGCTGACTTCGTGTCCAAAGGAGTCGGTTTCTACCACGACGGCATTGGTCAGGTTGACCGCACCCTTATGTTGCAGCTATTTGCGGAGGGTATAGTTCGCGTATTAATAGCGTCTCGAGAGGCTTGTTGGTCTTTGCCTGTTCGAGCAGATGTCGTGATCGTGATGGGTACTCAGTACTGGTCTTTTGCTGCCCAAGGAGAAGAGCGTCAGCTACGCGAGTATGACCTCACGGAAGTCGTGCGTATGCAAAGTCGGGCTGTCAGGCGCTCGGGATCAGGCTACTTTCACCTATTTTGCCAAGCCGAAGCCAAAGACACGTTTATCCGTTTCCTTAGTGAAGGACTGCCTCTTGAATCTCGGCTGTTGGGCTCTCAGGAGTTGCGTGCGTGGTACAATGAGCAGCGCAAGCGGGGCAACCTCCAGGGAAAACAGCATGTTGTGGATGCACTCTCTTTTACTTTCTTGGCTCACAGGGTCGTTAACAATCCTGTCTTCTATGACTTTCCATCGAGCTCTCGAGACCAAAATTTGTCCTGGATTGCAGACCAACTTGCTCTTGAGGTGGATCAGACAGCATAGGCACAGAAAGCACTCCATCAAGGCATCATTAGTAGAAATAACATTATACCAGAGGTCACGCATCTAGATTGGCAGACCATTAGTGAGGAAAGTAGATTATACAATGTACTGTTTCAGTTTCATTAGTCTATCGGAAGCTTGTCTCAGAGTATCGACGTCTTTGCAGAAGGCAAACCGTCCATAAACTTCACCAATGTTGGCGTGCTCTTCGCAATAAAACTAGTGAAGGGTTGATTACACTTTGGAATTGCTAGCATGATGAACAGATGAATCTCACCTCGCTCACGGGAATAGACGAAACCCCAATTTCCATGGCAATGAACCAGCATGCCCTGCAAGAACAGTCAGTAAGACGGAATTTCCGAGTACACCAGAGACGTCACGCATACTTGAAGTCGCGTCCTCTGCCAAGCACACTCTCAGGGAAAGGATAGCCATCCGGGAACTTTACTCGAGAGATGTCCTTCGATATACACGTAAGCCCATTTGCCATGAAATTGCTTGGAAAGGCTCACGTACCAAAAGCATGAAGTAGCTTCCTTCTGGATGTGTGTAAGGAAGGCCTAATTTATCGAAGCAGTCCATCAAGATTGCGCGCCGTTCAGCGTACTCGGCGCATTGCGTTGCAAAGAAATTCCTTTGCTGAACCTGCTCTAATCCCACAGCAGTGGCTTCTTGTAATGGCGAGTTGGAACAGAACACAATGCGGGTCGTGGCAGCAAGTGTGGGCTTGATGATATATTCTGGGCCAATGAGCCAACCAACTCTCCATCCTGTTGCGGCAAAACTTTCTGAATGTAAAATGCACATGCATGAGCTAGATCATATGTAGCTCCTTGAGATCACACGTACTGCCTGCAGATCCAACGGTGACTGTGCGATCCCACATTCCTGGAAGCGTCGCAATTCGGACATGTTCCTTGCCATCGTACACCAAGCAATCATACTAGACTGAACTTGAGAGGGGGAAATAGTAAAATTAATCTAATTGCTCACCACTTCGTCGGACATGACGATGAGATTGAATTCTTCTGCTAGTGCAGCAATTATCTCCAGCTCTGCTCGGGTGAAGACTTTGCCAACTGGGTTGTGCGGCGTGTTGAGGATGATCATTTTAGTTCGCGAAGTGATGGCACGCCTGAGTTCTTCTGCGTCAATAGTCCAATCATTGCTCGAGAATTTCCCAGAAGCATGAGTTGGCGGGTGGAGAGGAACATAGATCGGTTTGCCACCGTTGAAGGTGATCGAAGGAAGGTATTGATCGAAGAAAGGTTCGAACATAATCACTTCATCACCTTGTTCTAAGAAGGCGGTCAACACAGAATACTGGCCTGTGCCATGATCAGAGCGGGGATAGGATGATTGATATCATTGCGCACCTTCGTTGGCCCCACTAGTGACCAAGATCTCTGTTTCTGCATTCAAATCTCTATTGAATTGACCTTGATAGACCGTTTTGATAGCCTCTCGCAGACGAAGGCGACCTTTAGGATGAGAATAATGATTCGTTGCCACGGTATGCAAGGCCTGTTCTGCAGCCTCAGTCACCCATGTCGGAGGTGCAAAGTTCATATACCCCTGTCCGAGGTTTATACAGTCTGCAGGAAGGTTTGCCGCGCTTTCAAGAAAACTTCAGCTGCAGAAAAAAATCCCTGGCGAATGACGTACTTATAGATTGACCAAACATCTTGGGCAAGTGCACGTCCTTCTTTAAGACGAGAGGAAAATTTTATGAGATTGGAACGGTCCTTTGTTTTTTGACTGGCCATGGTAGTCGAAAAGAAACGGTTGAATGAGATAGGTGCAGTTGTGATGACTCGAAAATTCAGGGATTTGAAGGATTGAATGCGGAACCCTTGCATCAATCACGGAAATCGAACTCACTCCGTGTATCCCGTAAAACTCAAGCCTCAGTTGCTTTTTCTTGCGTGTGTCTTGCGTGATACTCCAGTTGGATGTGCCAATCTGGTCGGATATTATTTCGATAGAACCGGTTGCTTACGACAGCAAAAAGGAGTAACCGTCATTCACCGCGGTCGTGTGAGTTAAGTGTCTCAGTTCCTCGAGCAATGGTAGACATAGTCAATTTGAGCTTAATCTTTAAAAAGAGAGAATATAGCTCTGACCTCGCGCTGAACGCATGTACGTACGCGATAAGAGCTCACTGCTGCACATCAAAAATTTTTTACGCGTCTCGGTCATGTGTTAGTGAGCTGGTGAAATTCCCACGACTGTCTCTGCATTATGAGCAACACCAGGCCTCATCTCGGGACAATTGAAGAGTACTTTTCTCTCTCTTTTCTGTTATCATGTCGCTCATAGAGATTTGTAGGTCTGGCCTCTCTGATACTCAATTAACGACAGACTCGTCGTCCGAGCAGTTTGTCTACGATAGCGGGAGTATCTCTAATGATCAGAAAGACAATGACGAGGATGAGGAAGAGTTTCTCTATCCCGGAGCCTCGGAACCTTCGACGACCAGTGCAAACGATAGTGTGGTCCCTCACACTACACCAGCACCTCTACCTCAACCCCATCCTTCCCCTGCTCAATTAGAGTCTCTATACGCTGCCGCTTCATCCGGAGATCTCTCACTTTTGAAGAAGCTGTTTCGGAATGCATCTCAGAATGGCGATGTAGAACCATTTAGTCTCGCAAATGACGCATCTACTCGGACTGGTTTTACTGCTCTCCACGCTGCAGCGAGCAGAGGCTTTCTTGACATTGTAACGTGGCGTGAGTTTGCCAGATTCCGCCTATTTGCGCGTAATTCTGACAGTTATTGTTAGTCATAGAAGACTGTGGTGCAATGCCTGACATGGAAGATAAGGAAGGAGAGGTAAAAGATCGCGTTTATCATTTTCTCCGGGTTCCGTCTTACGTTTGTTCATCATAGACTGCTCTTCACAAGGCCGCCTTAAATGGACATCTTCACATCGTCAAATATCTTTTGCCCAATAGATCTGATGTACATGCTCGAGATGCTGACGGGTGGACCGCTCTTCATAATGCTTGTTCTAAGGTATGTGATTGCTACAAACAATCAATTCTAGTCCTGACTTTCGTTCAGGGTTACCTCGACATCGTACGATGGCTCTGTGAGAGCGGGGGAGCGACCTCTGAGGTTGATGGCATCTCTGGTGTTGATATGCGTAGTAAAGGTGGTTGGACGCCTCTGAGTGAGTAGCAGTGATATGATGAGTCTCGCAAGTATTGACTACCCACACAGTGAACGCTGCCTCAAAGGGTCATTTACCAGTTGTGCGATACCTTCTCACAAAACAATCGGCGGACCCATTGATAAGGAATAATTGGGGTGAGACCGCGTATGATGCTGCTGCTGCTGTTTTCGAGGTTTGGATCTGTGAGGTAAGTCGTGCCCTCTTCATCTGAGAGCTTGACACTATGAATTCTCCTTCAGGTGCTCCAAAAAGCTGAGGCCGAACGATGGCGCGGTACGACAGCTATATATAATCCTCTATCTGTGCATACCACAGTCCCGTTGATACTTTACGAGAATAACCGTTTGGACACCCGCCTAAAAACTTTGGCGGTTTCTGGTGGCAGGCCAAAGTTTTCAGCTTCTGGGTTGGGAAAACAGGGTCGGCGCGCGCCGTTCGAACTGAAAATGCCCAGCTCGGACGAACAGTCAGGCGGGGAAATCGTTCCAGCCTGGCGTAGTGATGTTCAATTGCCGTTGCGAGCTAGTCCGTGGACACTACCAAGACCAGGCTCGACACACTTGGAAGGGGCCGAAAGAAGCCATTTCTGGTTGTAGGTAGCTTTTGGTGATTTTCTTCAAGTAACACCTCTGACTGTAACGGCCCAGGTCTGATTGGACGCTTGATGTCACGCATCCGGGTGTAGATGCGGAAGAGGGGTGGCAATACGCTCATCGTTTCAGTGATCCTGATGAACAATGGACAGCGGAGATGCCCCCTCAACTAGAGCGGATTTTGACTGGTGGTATGGCACTATCCCCAAGTCTGAGCGGCCCTTCATCACGCCGATCTTCATTGTCTTCGAGCTCTAGTCGTACCCCTCAGCCGACAAGTTGGGTGCGTCGGCGTCGGTGGGTTCGTGTCATGCGCCGTAGATTAGACATGCCTCCACTACCTTTTTTGCTCCCCGATGGAGGCATGTATCATATAGGTCCTGATGGTGGTCTCATCCCGTACGCGGATATTGAGTCAAGTGAGCTTCCCAACGGAGATGGCCAGGAATTGAGCGCAATGTCGTCGAACTTCTTTGCCAAAGCTCAGGATTATGTGGGACGTGCTCGATATCTAGTTGGCACCCAATCAGATTCGTCCAATGGGGCTTCTGTTTCTGCGTTGGACGCTCGTCGCGCAATAGCAAAACTCGAGCGAGCTACGATGGAGTTAAGGCAGGGAATTCTAGGTAGGCCTTCTTTCTTTATGGGAGTCAAGTCTGATAAGCTCTGCTTAGCTGATGACGATCTCGAGCGGAAAACTCAAGCTGAAGTCCTTTTGAATGCATATAGTCGGGAGTTAGAACGACGTAGGCTTGCTGCAGGGGCTCAGGGTCTCTTGATCACTGGCGATGGCATGTCTCTCCTCCACTGATCTTGTTTTGCTTCCTTGCTTATCTTTGGGCAGATGACGAGATAGATGATGATGGCGATGACTCTGACGAGTCCTTCCATTATCCTACCTCTCCTCATGAAAATGTCCGGCCCTCCTCTAGGTCATCTGGGTCTACTGGCTACTTCAGTCGCTTTGAAATGCATAGGACGCCCACTGATTTGACTCCTCAATTGTCTCAAGCCCCGGATTTCCGCGTACCAACCCATGAGGCGCCACAGAAAGTCACTCGTTGGACAGCACCTAGCCCCCACCAAATCCATCAATGGGAAAAAGACGAGGATGTTCATCAATGTCGGGAATGCCAACGTCGCTTCAACTTCCTGACCCGACGAGTGAGTACATTACCTTCAATTATATATCTTCACTCACCAACCATGACTTCATTTTTTCCCAGCATGTAAGTCTTTCGTGACTATGCAAGATCTTGAGTTGATTTTTTGCAACTTAAAGCACTGTCGAAGATGCGGAAAAATTTTCTGTGACAGATGTTCTTCTTTCCGAGCTCTTCTTGACCCATCAGACATTGTTTATGAGAGCGGCATGCCGGATACAGGGACAGGCGCATCATCCAGCTCGCAGCGTGTATGCCAGAACTGTTTTGAGGAAGTGAATGGTACAGTTCCCAGTCGGTTACAAGGAATTCGAACAACAACTATGGAACGTGTATTTATTGATCAAGAGCGGCTCACAATACCCTCCCATCTTTCCAGAAGGCAGTCTAGTTCGCAGCTTAGCGATCTCGCGGAGTGAGTTGTTTCCGTTTGCTGGGTTGTTCTATTCTCACCATCTTTTCATCAGATGTCCAGTCTGTAATCGTGCTCTTGATGAGGTTGGGGGTCCTGCGGAACAGGAAGCACACGTCAAAAATTGTTTGGAAGGCGGATCGGGGACCACACCGCAATCCGCGAAGTACCTTGTCTATCGGCTTCCCGCAGAAAGCGCACTGATTGGAGTAGAATGTATGTATTCTTACTAGCACTACGAGCTTCTCTGACGAAGGTTTGTGCAGGTGTAATTTGCTTGGAGGAGTTTACCAAAGGTAATGAGAAGGCGGGGTTTCCTAGAATATTGCACCGCTAATACCTATCCATGGCAGGTTCTATGGTCGCTCGCTTGAGCTGTTTCTGCAGTTTCCACAATGGTAACGTCTTGGCTACGTTGTCTCAACACAATATATTGACTGGATTCTGGATTCCCTCAGTTTGTCTTTCCTCATGGCTACAGCGAGGGAAAAGTTGCCCTGTGCATGCGCGCTAATTTCAATGCCTGTAATACTTGCATTTCGTGGTGGTGCTTCCCCATTGTGTCCTCCCTAATGTTACATACATTTATGTTGCGGATATATGCATTTCATGATCAATCGCCATCATCTTTAGGTTCGTAGAATGAGCTGTAATGCAATTTGTTGGTGTCGATTCGTATGATGTTGGAAAGATCTTCTTCGTCTGGCTCAATAATATCTTGGCCTTTTCGGCCATCGTCCTGATCGTCATCGAACCATGTTGCCGGGTCGTCGTCGTCTTCCTCGTCATCATCTTCCATATCAGAATCCGTTGGTCTGTGATTCCTGGAGACATTCGGTGAGCGGTTAGAGAATATCATGTACATAAAAGGCATACGTACATGAAAGCCCAAATCCTTGCTTCTCGCTCTTGCCTAGTCATGATTTCGCCTTGCATAGGATACCCATGTCGTCGTCGTTTCTCTTCGAGACGCTGCTGCCGTTCAAGATCCTGAGCATGCGCGCGCTGTTCGATCTCGATCGCCTCTTGAAGGCTGAGAGAACCTATAGAAGTCGGTCCGGCAGAGGCGCCCTGTTGTCTAGTTGTCAGTTTTGGTCAGATTACAAAAGGTTACTTGAACGTACAAATTGAGCCAGAGCCCTTCGTTTAGCATCGATAGCTCTGCTCATCGGAGGTTCAGGTGGCGGGTCTACTACAATATCATCTTCTCCTATGATTTTGGTATTCTTAAGCCCTGTATTGATAACGTCCATTCCGTGAATCTCTACCAGTTGGGACTCGATCATAGCCTGTTCGGCAGTAATCCTCTGCACGTATGTAGATGTAGAAGCACCCCTGTAAGAGGTATTAGTTAAGAGCAAGAAGCAAGCAATGAGCTTAGAACATACGGTGACGAGAGTATACGTGAGTTTTTGTTGTGCAAGTCCTGCAATTCACGGACGGACATTTCTGTGATCGGGCGTGGTTTAGGTCTTGGAGGGGCACGAAAGCCTGGCGGGATTGCTGATTTGCGACGCATCGCGGTAGGCGAGCTCGTGGCTGAAGTTGTTCGACTTGTTGGAGAACTTGGAGGAGAGGACATGGAGTTGTAACTGTGCTGCCGGAGGAGAGCGTAATTTATACTCTGTGAAATTTCCTTTTTGGGGTGTCAATAGGGTATCTCATCATGTGGTGCTTAGGAATACAGCTTTGACGGTCAATTTATTGACGTTCTTAGATTGTGACTCGACAGCTGGAAACAAAATCGTAGCACTACATAATGTACAAGACAACAAAGTACAATGTTACATGAACATATCACCCTATTATGGTCATCAGTGGTTGTCGCGCGGACGACTTATAGCTGTGTTCACTCACCGCACCGGGAGGCATGAATTCGTCATTATCGGGACCGTGTAAGTTCCCTGCTCCAGGAATATTACCTCCTCTGGGTCCTAAGTTTCCGGGGAACACTGGTCCTACCGGGTCAAATCTAGCACCTGGAGGTGCCCCCATGGGCGGCAAAAATCCGTCCCCACCCCATGGGCCACGAATGCCTGGCATCCCCTGGCCTCGTCTTCCCCCAAAAATGGGATGATCGGGACCGACAAACATGCCATCACCGCTGTCAGGTGGGAAAAGTGGAGGTGGCTGGAATGAGCCACCTGGGATAGGATCCAAATCTCGCCTTCCAATTGAAAGCGGGTTGTGAGGCCCGATATGAGAGCGAGGGTACGGGAATTCCTCATCTGGATCATAGCGGGGGATCCGAGGCTGTTGTGGCTGAACAGTGGGAGCACTTCGTGAGGCGTCGGAAATGGATTCGCGAGCTTTCTCCTCAGGGTCTTCTGTATACCCGTCTTTCCTTAGGCCTGGGACTAGCTTTTGGATAATTTTGAGCTTAAACTGAGAGACAAGATCTGCAACACGATTCGAGGAAATAAAACAATGCACAAGAGGTGCACCAGACGTCTCGATTTCATATGGGAAAGAAGACGGAGAAGTAAAATCTTCCGTAGATATGTCCAAGGACGTCGCTTTATCATTCTACAAAGTTTATTCAGTTACAAGACAATAAACCTTCTCTTCGAATACGCACCTCAACAGCGATGGCATTGAAAAGAGTGCGAGATCCTAGCTTAGATATCTTTACAATAAATTCAAGACTGCTTTGCTCGTGTTTATATCTGAAAGTATAGCTTCCTGGTCCACTTTTGTTCCATTCAGTAGGAAGTATATTAGTTGTGTCGTGCAACGCAGGCGAGGAGTCATCCACAGCAATCAGACGGAAAGCCAAAGCAGAAAAGATAGAGTGGGACAAGGCAGCGAGAGCATCCTGAGGCTGTCTCAGCTTCTTGTCCGACAAGGGAAGAAGAGTTGGTAATAGAGATATCAAAGCTGAAGCGTCAAGAATGTTAGCCATGGTAGAAATAAGTATTCAAGGTTTACCGCCGAGACGAGTCGAAGGCAAGAACTTGAAGACTGACGTTATGTATATCCGATGCACCATGCCGGCTCCGAAGGCTGAGGCTTCAGAATCAAACAGAACCAAACAAACACATCCTCTTGCTTCTTCACCCTCACCTGAGTCGAATGGTTCGCAGGGACAGGTCGTATTCACCGGACTCTTCTAATAAAAGGGTAAGACAATCTCATCGTTCTTCACCCCGGTCTCCGTCGCCAACGAGGCGCAGTACCCAAAGGTCCAGCAATAGGTCCAGATATGACGATGATAGGGACAGGGATTGGGACCGCGAAAAAGACAGAGACAGAGAGAGGGACAGACTAAGGGATAGAGAGAGGGATAGAGAGAGGGATAGGTATCGTGATGATAGATATAGGGACGACCGGAGAAGGGATTAKARAGAAGAYAGRCGTGACGACCGTCGCCGTTCTCGCTCAAGAGAACGTCGTGCCGCTCAACCCACAACACCACCTCGAAATCATGTCTCCACTGACGCTACTCCTACACCTCCTCCGGAAGACGAAGCGGTGAAAGCGAGAAGAGCAAAGCTTGAAGCATGGAAGAAGAACCGAGAAGCACAAAAAGCACTCGGCGAAGCCAAAGCAAAGGCTATGGCTCTTGCTGGAAAATCTGCTCCAGGTGTGTCTCTGTTTTTTTTTCTCGAGAGAGCTAGATTTCACATCACTTGATCCATTCATTGACAGTGCCTGTCGAAACTGCAACGAAACCCACTGGCCAATTGAATCGTTCTGCGCTTAGTGGCTTGGGCCTTAAAGGTCTTCCTTTGAAACCCGAGTTTACAAAATCAAATATGGCTTCTATGGATGACTCTGTTGAGACCAAACGAAAGTTGGAGAAGCTGGAGGATATGCCTGCTATAGATATGACCATGGCAGAAGGTGAAGCCAGTGTTGGGGACTTGGAAGTCGACGACGATGACGAAGAAGCAAACAGGATGGACCAGGCATTGAAAAAGAAAGCCGGAAATGCCATGGATGTTGATGAAGAGGACGAGATTGACCCATTGGACGCTTTTATGAGTGGTGTAAAGGAGGAGGTCAAGAAGGTGAACATGGAAGATATGAAGAAAATCGTTGGGACTTCGAACGGCCGTCTCAGCAAACGCCTTGACCAAGCGGATGATGATATGGAGGACCTTGTTGAATCCACTGTGCCTGATGAGCTCGATACTACCGATCTCAACCCCGAGGATATCTTGGCCCTGGCCGCGAAAAAGGCTAAAAAGAAGGATTTAGCGGCGGTCGATCATTCCCGCGTCAAATACGAACCTTTCCGCAAAGAATTTTATGTACCTCCGCCCGATATTGCTGCCATGACTGATGAAGAGGCAGATCTTCTCCGGCTTGAACTTGATAGCATCAAAATACGTGGTGTCGACTGTCCCAGACCCGTGACGAAATGGAGCCACTACGGCTTACCTGCTAATTGGTGTGTTTGCATCGTTTTCACACTTAGACTATTTATCTTTACCTGCTCTATCCCAGCTTGGACGTCATCAAACGATTGAACTATACTGCCCCAACATCTATCCAAGCCCAAGCGATACCCGCTATCATGTCTGGTCGCGATGTAATCGGCGTCGCGAAGACAGGCTCCGGAAAAACGATTGCCTTTCTACTGCCTCTTTTCAGACACATCAAGGACCAGCGTCCTTTGGAACAGATGGAGGGGCCCATAGCCATTGTCATGACTCCTACTCGCGAACTGGCTGTTCAGATTCATAGGGAATGCAAGCCATTTCTCAAAGTAATGAACTTGCGGGTACGTCTTTATATCCTCTCCAACCTGATTTTTACTCAAATTCACGCTTTCTACAGGCTGTCTGTGCGTATGGTGGCTCACCGATCAAAGATCAGATTGCCGATTTAAAGAAGGGTGCTGAAATTATCGTCTGTACTCCTGGACGCATGATTGATCTTCTTACTGCCAACTCTGGTCGAGTCACGAATCTGAAGCGAGTGACATACGTTGTCCTTGATGAAGCTGACAGAATGTTTGACATGGGTTTCGAACCCCAGGTCATGAAGATTGTCAACAACATACGGCCCGACCGACAAACGGTTTTGTTCTCCGCTACGTTCCCCAAACAGATGGATTCTTTGGCGCGAAAGATACTTAGGAAGCCGCTGGAAATAACTGTTGGTGGTCGATCTGTAGTCGCTGCCGAGATCGAGCAGATCGTAGAGGTTCGAGCTGAGGACACGAAATTCACTCGCCTCCTGGAAATTCTTGGCCAGATGTATAACGAAGACCCTGAGTGCCGAACCTTAGTCTTTGTTGACCGGCAAGAAGCTGCAGACAATCTCCTTAGAGAGCTGATGCGAAAAGGGTATTTATGCATGTCTCTGCACGGTGGGAAGGACCAAGTGGATCGAGATTCGACTATCGCAGACTTCAAGTCTGGCGTTGTCCCCATTGTCATTGCTACGTCTGTTGCGGCTAGAGGTTTAGATGTCAAGCAGCTGAAGCTTGTCATCAACTATGATGCTCCTAATCACATGGAGGACTATGTTCATCGTGCCGGGCGCACAGGACGAGCAGGTAATAAAGGCACATGTGTTACGTTCATTACTCCGGAACAGGATCGTTATTCAGTTGACATCTTCCGCGCACTCAAAGCGAGTAATGCCACCGTGCCCAAAGATCTTGAAGACCTTGCTAACGGTAAGCGGCACTTCTTTTTATTTAGGAAGCATATCTGAGAATCACTCCGTCCTCAGGCTTCTTGGAGAAACTCAAATCTGGTAAAGCGCAAGCTGCTGGATCCGGATTCGGCGGTAAAGGTCTGGATAGGCTCGACAAGGAGCGTGATGCGAAGGAGAGGGCAGAGCGTAAAGCATATGGCGAACCAGAGGATGAGAAAGCAGCGGCCGTGCCGGAAGAGCCCACTGCTGCTGCTGCTAAGACCGCATCGAATGACGACATGACGTTTGGCAACTTCAAAGTTGAGATTAAGCGAGGTCCTGCGCCAGACTCTTCGAAGGGTCTCCTGGGCGTTGGAGGTGCTGTTGCCGCTGCTAGACGGCTTGCACACGCTAAAGAGGAGGAAAGGCTGCAGAGTCAGATGCGGGCTGCTGAAGAGGCTGCTGCTCGCGCCGGGAAGGATACTGCTGCTCATAAGCAGGCCCTTAGTGTCGTCGCCAAACTCAACGCTCAATTACGTGCTTCTAAGCTGGTCCTTCAATCACAATTGCAACTTGAGAACAGCACCGACAGGAAAGGCAATCCTGACTCTACTGACTTCCATGCGATTATTCCGATCAACGACTACCCGCAGAAAGCCAGATGGCGAGTCACTAACAAAGAAACTATGGTTCAGGTAAGTGTTTCCCTCATATTTTGACTATGTGTTGTTCAAACTTGAATAGCTCATCGACATGACCGGCGCATCTGTGACCAATAAAGGTACGAACACGGTTAGTATTGTAATTCTCTAGTGCTTACCCGGTGTGTCTAGGTATTTATTACGAGTCCGGCAAAGAACCACCTCTCGAAGGTCCACCCAAACTTCATCTCCTCGTCGAGTCAAATGAGGAATATAGGGCAAGTAGCATTCTTTAAGTATTCATTCTTTCACTTACACTCTTACTATACAGGTTGAGCAAGCTGTTAGAGAAATCAAACGCTTGCTTATTGAAGCCTCTGCCGCAGCACTACAAGCTGAAATGCGCAATCCTACGGCCACGTCAGGAAGATATAGTGTAGTATAAACTAGTCTCGATCGTTGTAATTTGATCACAACAGATTGCATGCAGTTACATATAATACAGATGCTCAAAAAAGCAAATTGTGCGAGTTGCATACTCAACGTAGGCCGAAACTTCTGGATTTCAGTCCGTTGGCTCCCAAACTTGGTGCATGGCCCGACTCTTTCACCCGCTTCTCAATCTCAGTGACTTTACCCTCTACCTCCCGGGCAGCCCCGTCGATCCACTGTAAACTTTCCAAGTGACTGCTCAGAATCTGAGATATCTGCGTCATCGGGTCCTCCATATTATCAGACCCTGAAGGCATAGAAAGACCATTTACTGCTTCAATCATCTGAGCTAGGGAGCCTGAAAGATCATCAAGGTGCGTATGCAAGTCGGTTGCAAGCATGTAGCTATCGACGTAAGCATTAGAAAATGACAAAAACCGAAAAATGAAAATTAAACATACTTCTTGTCTCTTTCTGTATCTGCTGGGCCAGTATCCAGTGCCCGTAGACTCCCACCTTGTCCGCCGAATATCTCTTGTGTGACCTTTTCGTATGCGTCCAAGGTGGCACTAAGGTCTTTTTGCTGTTGCTCGATGTGATTAAGGGACTGATCCACCTCGTTCTGCTCGCGCTCGGCGGCCAAGACATGACTGTACAGCGTCGCCACCTAATGTTTCGAGTCCAGGAAGATCAGACAAAGATTTGAGGAATTTCAGAGACTAACGCACATTGTTACCGTTCTCGATGAGAGCACGATCCCACATCGAGACCTCCGCGGCGAACTTGTTGAACTCCCGAACGTGTGTCTCTAGTTCGTTTGACCATTTGTTCACAATTTCTTCTATTGTCTTGCCTCGGAGCATAGATGGCGGGGGAACAGCCACCGCAGGTGCTGTAGTAGAGGCACCAAGTGAAGTTGAAGCTGGCATACGAATTTTCGCGAGAGATCAGAAGATATTTCTACAAGAAAAAGAAAGTTGCTTTACCTGCCGACTTGTCTCCCTCTTTTGACGGTGCTGTGGAAAGACCTAGGCTTGCGGTGGCTAAAATCGGGAGTGAGAAGGTTATAGTAAGAAATACACTCTTCGTACCTGTTGTAGGAGCGTCCTTTTTCTCTTCAGGTTTGTTATTGCCAAACAAGCCGGTAGCTGGGGCCGGAGCTTGCAAACAGAAGGTCAGATCGAAATCGAGTGATTAAGGGACAACACACTAGACGCCTTGTCGTCTTTCTTCTCAGCAGGTTTAGGTGTTGCGCCAAAGAGCCCACCGGATGTAGCTGCAATACAAGCGTATCAGTAAGGAAAGTAACACACATTAAGTAATATATCTAACTCGGAGCAGCTGCATCTTTATTTCCCCCAAGAGAGAACGGTGAGGTAGCTCCAGCGGCCGGCGCCGTGGATGTACCTGCTGTGGGTGTCACAGTTTTTCCAAAAAGGCTGCTTCCTCCAAACAGGCTGGTATTAGGGGCAGGCGCCGAAGAAGATGACGCCCCTGAAGCTGCATTATCTGCCGGTTTGGGTGCTGCACCGAAGAGCCCCCCTGCTGCCGGTGTGGTAGAACCTAAGTGTGCTAGGTGAGTATAGAATACACAGGTGCTTGCGAGACACACTTGTCGAGGGCTGGCTGAAGACTAGAAATACTTGCTTAGTACAATCATTTCAAACTATCAAGCAGGAAATACTGACAGGATGAAGTGCCGGGTTTCGAAGTGTCTTTGTTTGCTTGATCGGTAGGTTTTGGGAGAGTAAACGAGGCTCCGCCAAAGAGTGAATTGGCAGGAGCAGGATTAGTGGATGTGGAGGCAGTAGGACCCGCATTACTCGTGCTTGAAGTAGGTGTTGCGCTTCCGCCGCCAAAGAGTCCTCCAATTCCTGTCCCAGTTCCAGAGTTTATTGCACTTCCGCCGCCAAAAAGTCCTCCAGCTCCAGAGTTTGTTGCTGCACCTCCGCCAAAGATGCTACCCCCCGTAGGTTTGGCTGATGATTTTGGATATGAGATTGTGACAAAAAGAACGTAGGTAGCTTACCTGCAGTAAGACTGGTAGTTCCCGTAGAGCCAGTGGTGTTATTGCCGCCAAAAAGCGCCCCTGTTGACTGGCCTGAAGCATTATTTCCGAACAAGCTCATGTTGGGCGGAATCGGTAAGAGAGTGACAAAAAGTAAACGAGTCGAAGAAAAATGCCAATGGACTCGACGCGTCCGTGAATCAGGATTGAGGACAAAGTGTTTGGCAAGCCGTGATCTTGCCAAATATGGTTGCTCCCGGCTCGTCTATTACATACGTACTAAGTACGCCATCTCAACTCGAAATAATTGGTGCACGGCGGCTAGCTGGACAAATTCGCTATTTCAAAAAAACATTCAGGCACGGCTTGAAGCTAATCTTCTCACTAGACAAAGCAAAGTCTTTAAATTGCGACTACAGAGGAAGCTCGAGTACTATATACAGTCTTAACGGGGTGTGAGTCTTGAAGTTCGGCGTCTCTGATAGCTTTCGGATTGTCCTACGCATATATGGGTACTGGAACAGCAAAAAGCTAGTTCTACGGATCTTCCTTATCATCACCATCGAGAACCAGAATGGAAGCTCCTCCGTCTATGGTTAAGCGCTGTCGTGTTTTAACCAGAAGATACTTACGCCCAAAATGCGTAACTTTATGCTGGAGCGGTGCTTTATCATCGCCAGAGCTTTCCGATGCTGGGAAGAGGCCCAAGCCCGAAGGTGCCAATATAATTGCTTCTCCAGTCTGGAGCTTTCCGTCAAGAAGACCTTCGAAACTGAAGATGTTAGCTCACCTGCAGTTTCACTACCTTATCGAAAGCGTCGCTGCCAGAAAAATCGGCTGAAACGTGCTTTTCCAAGTGAAGCCACCAAGACGGCGAAGAGAATCTATGCAGAATGGAGACAGTACAAAGGTCTAGCAACACTGGGGGAACAACAGTGGGCTCTATTAGAGTATGATGTCACTGGCAACAAACTCGAATCCTTGTAGAATTGTACAGACCTTGAGTGCTGATAATGATACGCATTGCTAGATGTCGCTGTTGCCTTGTCAGACTTAGCAAAGCATTTGCCAGGCCGGACGAGCCATGTCTGGTAGATAGGTACTGCGTGAACGATTGTCAGTTGCGAGGTGCTCAAGCTAGCCTTTACTTCGCTTACTTTATGTGCCTCGTCCACAACCAAAACCTTCCCTGTTTCAACTTGTGCCCGAACAAAAAGTCTGGTTATGACTTCAAACAGCCCGCAAGCAGAGGACGGATCAATGAAAGGGTCGGATAAATCGATAATGACAAGTTCTCCTGCCTTGAAACGGCTCGAAGGTTTGGAGAGTGGGTCGGATGTATTCTTGATAGTTTTTCCGGCAATGAATGAATTTAATAGCGACATCCTTTGCTCAAGGCCTGTCATCTGGCTCGGATTAAAAGTACTTTTCTTCTTTTCCAATTCATGCATGAAAGCTCGGTACGAGAATGATTCACCCAGATCTCTTAAAATGGACTAGAGATGGCAGCAAGTTCAATAGAGCTGCATGGCCAAAGTTTGAGAAGACTCACCAAAATGATTTGTATGTACAACGGGGCATTATCTGAGGAACCAACAGCCATCATAGATAGAAAAGCTTGTGCATCCAACTCGGACTCGTCAAAAAGCAGTGGTTTGATTCTCACATCCCCTCGTTCTGTCAGAGGCGCATAGATCGACTTCATCGTGTTGAGAGAAGATTTCGAAACGTATACCCTCACTGGTGGAGGTGTTACCGATGTATCGTTTGTAATGCCCAACCAAGCTGCCTCGCAGGGATTCGAGCCTGCACCTCCTTCGCCAAAATGTAGTACTAACCCACACAGCGGTTTCTTCAATGATCCCACTAAAGGGCAGCGGGCAATGAACATGTTCTCTAACATAACGGCAACGGTGTGCGATTTACCAGACCCTAAAGAACCGAGCATGAATGTCAGCTACTTGTCGTGATACGGACAACTGAGGCAGGAATGACCTTGCACGCCGCAAACCACCGCAGAGAAGGGCGCATTCTAAACTCAGAGGTTAATATTAACGCTCATGCAGGGGTATACAAGCCTACCGTGTTAAGATATAAACGGGGATCATGGAGGTCATGACGAGTGGATTTCGCTCTAATCATGAACTGTAAAAAAAACACGCCCTTTTCTTTCTCTACTAACAAAGGGACTCACTGGCATAGAGTTACTCTTCCTAGTACCCCATACTGCGTGAACGTGTTGCTAGAACTCCTCACATATGCATCCCGAGTAAATAATGGCGCATTTTTGAGGTCATGAGGTTCAATGAAATCAGCAGATCTCGAGATCTGGTTCTTCAACAATTGCCATTCTTCCTGCAAAAGAGCATTGACTATCAGCTTGACGTGTGACTGGACAGCGTGCTAACTGACCTCGTTGCAAGAGTCTATGCTCTCTTCCTCTTCGCTGCTCGAATTACTCTCGATGGATTCCGATTCACTGTCATTCGCAACATCGCTTGCCACGTCCTTTATCTTCGCTTTGAATCCCATCGACTGTCAGATATCGAAAAGGGTCAACATTGCATCTTGAATTGTATAGAAAAGCTTACAATCAATTGCATTGCTAGTGTGTAGGGGGCCTTCTGATGAGATGTTTGATGCCTTCGTCCAGGCTGGAGAAGTTATATACCGCACCTGGCCCAATCATAGTTAGACGGAGCATCCATTTCTGTTAGAGTATTTAGCAATGCCTGGCAAAATGCTCCACATGGCAGAACTAAGCGAAGGTCGGGCTCAAGCCAGGCAAGAACTGCGGTGGAGCAACTTACATACGTCACAAAATCGCTGGAAAATCCACTGTGCTCGCGCTTTCACGTTTGCTTTTGATTTCTGCACCATCATATAATGCATTATGCTTTACTACGCACTCTTCTAAATCTCATCTCACAATCCATAGAGTCAACCCATGCTAATGATGAATATTTCTACTGAGCAGCAGTTGCTCAGCTCTTTGAACTTGACAATGACTCTGTCTACGTTGATACTCAAAGTTCAAGAGGATTCCGAATCATACAAGGATGGTCTGACAAAACTAGAGGAAGACGACGAGCAAAGCACTGGATATTTGAGTCGCCGATAGACCGAAAGGGTGGCAGGCAAGAATGGAGCGGAGCTAGCTGGGAACCCAGTGGGGCTAAGAAGTTCGTGGAGCGCGCCAAAGTTGTGGTCAGGTCCAGCTTCGTTTGCGCAAACCGTGGGTGACAAGCGAGGTGGTTGGGCTGGGCATGCGAAGCATGCGCGGACGCAGGACGCAAGGGGTCGCCCGCTGGGCAGGTGGGCCCCATGCATCCTACGATTTCTCGTCCTCACACTACTGTGGCAGGCAGAAGAGCTTCGACAGATGAAAGCTCGCACTACATTCGGGTATTTATGACGAAGCTGGCTGAATGTAGATCAATAATGACCTGATCCTAGGGCACTAAGTATTAAGAGGATAGTGTCTGCACATGAATGCAAAGCTAACGATGATGTACACTAGTGAGGGGAGTACGTAGCGCGGCTGTGATGAGCAAAGTATGGCTGTGGGTGTCAGTGCCCTGAGTTTGGTATAATGTATGAAACAAGAGAAGGGAGAGTGGGGAAAGGAAAGCGAGAGAGAATAACTGGTGAGCTGCGAGAGGAGAGTGCCTGCTGAAGCTGATGGGATAGTGACGACGAAAGCGAAAGCGTAAAGTGTGGGAAACAAGTCACCACCACTGATGGTTGCTCAGCTGGAACTGGCGGAGCCCGTGCTCGCTCCGCGCAATTGACTTACGGCGAAACTAAGTGAGAATGGGGCGCTTGGATGAATTTGCTAGGTGTTGCTAAAATACTCTGTTCTGCTAAAAAATTTGATCGGTTGTTTGCTATAATGCTTCCTGATCAGTGACTAGGGTTCGTGTTTGGAGAATCGAAGGTGGCTATACTTACGGCTTGTCCTGAACGCCTGGTACGGTGACCACTGACCTTGGTATGCAAGTAAGTATCGAGTCCTAAGCAAGTGGGATATGCATACATTTTTTTCGTAGAAAATTATCTTGAATCGAAGTGCCTAATGATGTGAATCTTAGACCACAAATGCAGTTGAAGCCCGGGCCAGAGACGCGTCTTGTTGTGGACTTGCTGTGGGAACATTGTCACGGTCGTGTTTGTGACGTAAAGTTTTGAACTTTTGAGCACTCCATTTCCAGTTCTACTTGAACATGCCTCTTTTTGACGTCCCTGGCTGGTCTATCTCAGCTGATCCTGTCGCGGAAGCCTCTACCAGCGCCTCGAGGAAGAGAAAACGCCCCGCGAGTGACACGGGCTCAGACAACAAAATACATTCCGCGGAAGTCAACCTCGAGAAACTTGTTAAGAAGCTGACCGGGAAATCCTCATCTCGTAAGAAAGATGCTTCAAAGGTTTCAAAAATCGACAGCCCTAAATCCCAGAGGAACCGGAAACGGAAAGACCAGAAACCGAAGAGGAACGATGAGGAGCTAAAAAAAAGCATCTCTCTCCTCATGCCATTAAAGGCTGCCGATAAAGGTGGGAGCTCTACCTCGCGGCCGACCAAGAAGGCGAATACAAAGCACGAATCCCGCACATCGGAGGAAATTCAGCCTTCTTCTGAAGAGCCCGAGCAGAGTTTCTTGGTGGTCCCCATGCCATTAAAGGCTGCCGATAAAAGTGGGAGCTCTACCTCGCGGCCGACCAAGAAGGCGAAGACAAAACACGAACCTCGCATATCAGAGGAAATTCAACTTCCTCCTGAAGAGCCCGAGCAGAGTTCCTTGGCAGGTTTGACGGCTATGCAGAAAAGCATGAAGCAAAGCTTGGATGGGGCACGCTTTAGGTGCACATAAGTTTCAGTGCCGAGTATAGCAGAGACTCATGTACATTGCAGGTTGATCAATGAGAAGCTATACAAGAGTGACAGCCACGAAGCTCATCGCATGATGCGAGACGAGCCTGTGGTTTATGCCGAGGTGAGGCTTTCTGGTCGCTCCTTTACGCTTCTCAGATGATGTATCATCTTCAAAGTATCACAACGGATTCCGTCACCAAGTGCGAACTTGGCCCACAAATCCTGTGGACCATTATGTGTCAATGTTATCAAAATATGCCCCCAATACTGTTATCGCTGATTTGGGTTGTGGAGATGCCGCTATCGCTCGAGCCCTTGTTCCAAAGGGAATGACTGTTCTATCCTTTGATCTAGTGTCTAACAACGCATACGTCGTCGAAGCCGATATATGCGGAAAGCTGCCTCTTCCTGGTTCTGAAGATTCAAGTAAGGGGGAGGGTCACATAGTGGATGTTGTTGTATTTTCTCTCAGTCTTATGAGTACGAATTGGCCGCAATCAATACGTGAAGCCTGGAGGATTTTGAAACCCGAGTACGTCAGTCAGAATATTCCATTTAACCTATAACTAAGTCCCTTTCCTTGAAGTGGAGAGCTGAAGATCGCTGAAGTAGCCAGTCGATTTTCGAATGTTGAAGACTTCACTACTCTCGTCGCTTCGTGTGGCTTTCGCTTAAAATCTAAGGTTGGCTTCAAATATTTCCATTGTGATAGTATCGTTAATGGCAAGATAAGGACGACCGAAACACGCACTTCACGTTGTTTGAGTTCAAGAAAATTTCAAGAGAGCCCAAAACTGACGAGGAGTGGGAAGACATCTTAGCTAGGGGAGGTATTCTTAAGCCATGCGAATACAAGCGTCGATGTATGTGAAATCGTCGCGTTACTGTATTTAATTGAACTAACAGAATTATATGTTTTCCAGAAATATGTGTAGTGTAGTTCTCTAGCTGCTCGGCGCTATTGACTACGTACGAATTGTGTTGAACAGCCGGTCACCCTGGGGAGAGGTCCTTAATGAAACTCTCGAGAAACACATTCAAGAAAAAACCGTACCGAGTCGCCAAGGCCAGGGCTAATGAAACCTTCCTTGGTCAATGTATCGTCAATCCCGGCAACCCAAATCTTCGACAAACATCAGCATCATTGACATGTAAAACCTGAGAACCTACCTCCAGTTTAGGATGCTCGGCTTGAACATGTTTGAGTCCTTCCTGCGAGGCTAGGACGCAAAGCAGCTTGATCTTCTCAACTACTTGTAAATCAGCACTGTGGTTCTAAGGTCAAACATGAAGTAGGCATACTTGGAATGCCCCAGTCAATGATCATGCTCAGGGCAGCGCATGCTGTGCCTCCTGTGGCAATCAGCGGATCCAGAAGATATACTATGTCGATGGGTGGTGAAGGTGGAAGCTTTGAATAGTCTGTAATGCATGTAAGAAATGAGTGACTTGACATGAAGTTTGCACTGACATTCAACGGGCTGAAGGGTGACTTTTTCCCTGAAAAGTCCGAGATGGTATACGGGCGCCGATCTAAAAAGAAACAGAATATAGCTGAAAAGTAAGGCTATTCAACGAAGCGTGACACACGGGAAAAGAGTCAACTGCCCAAGTAATCAGCACAGAAACACACATCTAGTTCGCGAATCGTACCAAGGCGTCCGTCATTCCTAATCCTGCACGCAAGATCGGAGTCAAACCAATTCGAGGCTTGATCACAGAGCCCTTGAACTGAGCGATTGGAGATTGCTACATACAGGCTCTGATATGAGATTAGATGAATCGTAGACCTGCTGAGCACACCTACTCCATCGAAGTATTCCTCCTCCAAGTCCCTCGAGGCTTCTAAGCCCAAGATAAAGCTAATATGATTGATACCCTATCAATATGATTTCAGGACGGAATCTGGGTTACGAGACCAGTAGCAAGTACTTCACGGAATTCTTTGGAAGAGGTACTGGTCAATCTGAGCTTGGAAAGCTCGGCATTTACGATAGGATGGGAGAGCTTGTTGACTCCAGGCATGTGGCGGCGAAAGCAGAAAGAGAAATAGGTCCTAACTGGCCGGTCCTAAATAGACGGAGTCTGCCGGACCGAACCGATGTTTGCCGAACGATCATCACGTGCAAAGCTGGGCAGATAAGTATTAAGTAAGCTTCCGGTCACGCAATCTCCTCCTCAGAATTGCTCATAGTTCCTCGGCAAAAATTAGTATGCCAAAATTTGAAGAAAATAGCTTTCTCTTTGTCCATCCGCAGACATGGCCGTCGACATTACTGAAAGCTCTACGCCTATATCATTGGCTTCGTCAGTGACTTTGACTTCGCCAGCATCTCCCAAGCTAGGGGCTTTCACTGAAGTTACGTTCGAGCAAATGCTACAGGATCCTCGTATCTCTGCATCCACTATTGTAGAACACATTGCTTCTAGAACCAAGTCAACATCGTCTGTCTACATTTATGACTTGGCTGAACAAGCCGGTTTCGGGACCCTCACCAAGACTTGGTCCAAGTCGCAGAAAGGAACGGCTCAGGTCATTGACCTACAAACCAGAGCAGGAGCAGGGCTGAGCTTGGTCGGAAGATTATCAGAAGGGACGAGCTCAGACTTGGTGAATGGAACTGTTCTGACTGCCTTTACTTCGCCCCATGGTCTGGCTCTCATGGCCCCCGCCTTGTCCTACCTGCCTCCTGCTACTCCTGCAAGCAGATTGGTAATCCAAGTGCCCACTATAACTCCTACCGGAGAGACTTTTGCTTTCTCCCCTTCAGTAGCATCTTTGGCTGCAGTTCTGCCCATTCTTCCCGAAAATATCGTGGTTCTAGCATCCGCTACTGCTCAAGAAGCTATTCACTTTACGCAGCTTTCCTATCAGCTCACTGGATCCCATGTCATTCACCTCTTTGATCATTTCAGCTCTTCTCGTGAGACCGGCTCTACCTACTTACCTCTTCCTGAGAAGGATTTGGGAAGCGTTCCAGTTGCGGAAGCAATCAAACAGGCAGGATACTCGTTCTTTGACTGCGTGGGCGACACGGAGGCTCACACTGCGCTGGTCATTTTGAACGGACCCCTTGCACTTGCCGCAAAGGCCATTGCTGCTAAAAGTTCAGGCTTTGCAGTAGTCTCCGTGAATGTCCTTCGTCCGTGGGACGAGGCGGCGCTGCGGGAGGTTCTTCCGAAGAGTGTAAAAGTCATTCATGTCCTCGACGATGTTCCCAATGCAGCTACCCAAGGCCCCTTGTACGTGGAAGTTTTTAGCACGTTCCTCGACGCTATCAACAAGTTCTCTATCCACTCGTATCGGTTTACTCCCGCGCAAACCCAGGGCTATCTGTCACAGCAAAACTCCTTTTTCGACTTTTTGGCTACTCTTGTACCAGATTTGAAGAGCGCTATACCTACTTTATTCCCCAAAAAGTTGAAACAACTCTTGCTTTTCAGCACCCCTAATACCCCCCTTTCGTCGCTCCCGTCGCTCCTTGAAAGCACGCTTTCTCCTAGCAAAACTATATCTGCAAAACTGCTGACCGACCACGACGTTTTCAGCAAACGCGGTGGACTCTCAGCTCACCGTATCTTGCTATCCCCGAAGAACGATTCATTTGACAATGTACCTATCCCGCTGGTTCTTCCATTTGACCCGCAAAGTAACGGGCAAGTGGACTTCTTAGCTGTGTTGGACCAGACGATCTTGAAGTCGCATTCGGTTGTCAAATACGCCAAAGAAGGTTCTGTTCTGTTAATCATCACCTCGTGGACTGCTGAGGAATTGCTCTCTAATCTTCCTCCACAAACCTCCTCACTCATCTCGACGCGCAAACTTCGTCTATTCATCCTTGATGCAAATGCTATTGCATCGAACCTTTCAGGGGCGGCAGGTCCAGTTCACACTGCTTTGGTCAATATTGTGGTCTACCTCGCGTTCATGAGGCTATATCTAGGTGGCGCGGCGACAGAGGAGAAAGTGCTGAAGTTGGCTCGCGGGACCCATGGTGAGGCCGTGGGAGGTGTTGAACTGCTCAAAGTCAACTCTCGTGCTTGGTCGGCATTAGAGGAGATAGACGTTGCAGAACCCTCAGCTGAGGAGCATGCAACGCCATTGAAGGAGTTCGAATTCAACGCAATTGCCATAGAAACTGAGGAGGGAGATTCTATAGTGAATGGTGCTCGACTAGGCTCCTGGCACGATGCTGCCAAACACATCCTGTTCCCCGCTGTTTTCACTCCTCCTGCTCAGGGCGATAGCGAAGAAGAGTTCCCGCGAAACCCTGCTCTCCGTCCTGAAATCCCTGACCGCACTTACCTCGTCACCTGCACAGTGAACCGCCGCTTGACACCTAAGGAGTACGATCGCAATGTTTTCCACCTCGAATTCGATACCTCTGGGACAGGCCTGAAATACGCGATCGGCGAAGCACTCGGTGTTCATGGATGGAATGATGATCAGGAAGTCCTCGAGTTCTGTGAATGGTATGGCATAGATCCAGACCGTCTCATCACTATTCCTGTAGTCTCTGGCGAGGACAAGATGCACACACGCACTGTATTCCAAGCACTCCAACAGCAAATTGACATCTTTGGACGCCCTCCCAAGTCGTTCTATACAGAGCTAGCTTCGCATGCCTCGAACTCCGTTGATAGGCATGCGCTCCTATTTATCGGTTCTGCGGAGGGTTCTGCGATGTTCAAAAAGTTATCCGAAAAAGATACGGTCACCTTTGCCGATGTTCTTCGCATGTACCCCAGTGCGAAACCGGGCATTGAGATTTTGTGTGGACTTGTAGGAGATATCAAGCCCAGGCACTACAGTATTGCTAGTGCGCAGAGTGTAGTAGGAGATCGGGTCGACTTGCTAGTCGTCACCGTGGATTGGGTCACTCCGAGCGGTAAGTCAAGTCTTGATAGTCTTGATGATCCATGCCTGACGTTTTTATTTTCAGGCTCTCCCCGTTACGGACAGTGTACGAGGTATCTTGCTGGGCTACGTGTTGGGCAAAAAGTAACAGTCTCTATTAAGCCCAGTGTCATGAAGGTGCGTTACTTTTGCCACTCATTATAATATGATACTCACCCTTCCGTTAGCTTCCACCTAATGATAAGCAACCCCTCATCATGGCTGGTCTGGGAACCGGCGCAGCCCCTTTCCGAGCATTCTTGCAGCACAAAGCCTGGCTCGCCCAGCAAGGGAAGGAGATTGGTCCTGTCTATTATTATTTTGGTTCCCGTCATCAGTCGCAAGAGTATCTATATGGTGAAGAGATCGAAGCTTTCATATTAGACGGCGTCATCACCCGCGCTGGACTCGCATTCTCTCGGGATGGCCCTAAGAAGGTTTACATCCAGCACAAGATGCTTGAAGACTCGAAGGAGCTTGCACAGATGTTGGCCGATGACCAAGGGGTGTTCTACCTTTGTGGGCCCACCTGGCCGGTTCCTGACATGTTCGAAGCGCTGGTTAATGCTTTGGTGACCTATAAAGGCATGACGGTCGAGTCTGCTGGCGCATATTTGGAGGATTTGAAGGAAGAAGAACGCTACGTCCTTGAGGTTAGTCTTCCCTTTGGTCTGCTTTAACGTGATACTTATTTTCTTACCTCTAGGTATACTAATCAGAACCCGATGCTGATTTTATATTATGCGTACTCATTTTTCGCTCTGAATTCATCTTTCCGTCATTGCGTACATATTGTCGATTGTGGTCGTGGTAGATTATACATATTAAATCTACATCCATATCCTAAATCCCTTAGGTCCGTGCAAGAAAGTAAGATTGTCCAAAATTTAAGCGGTCTTCTTTGTGAAGGCAGTCCATAAATAAAGTCCCAGCAGCCCGAACACGATAAGTCCAACAATGCCAAAAACAACGCCAAGCGCGATCTTCCCGCCTGTGCTAAGGGGTGAGCTACCGCATCCTGCAGAGATAGCGGCATCACACGGTTGGTCCTTAGGTTTGACTTTATCATAAGCTCCCGCTTGAAGAGACGTAAAGAAAGGATCATTTGTATCGTTCAACACGTGCATAGCAGCGAGGGTCAACATAGGAGCATTATAATCCAAAGCAACCTAAATTGCACTTTGAGTATTATTTCAACTTCGACGCGCTGAAATGTTACCTCGGATTCTACCCAATCGCTTCGAATATCGAAATACCTGTCAAACCTGTCTGGACCACCAATGACAGCGCCGTATAGAACATATGCTTCTTGCTCAGGCACTGTATCGATATGCGCTATGTCGTCACCTCCGCTTGCCATTGCAGAGTGTGGATTAGCGGGAGAATTGGGATTAGAGCCCACGATATATGGAACTAGAACAACGAGTAAGCCTACATTTTTGGAGGTCTTCAAAGGAGAAAAGGTAACTAACCCGACATAGGATTCTTCCCAAGCGCGTAGTCTACTTGCCCTTGCGCAAAGTTCTATGTCCACTCGAATCAATTGATGGCCAATGAACCCACACAGAGAAACCGCACCAGATAGGAAGTCTTCTTGTCTGAGCTTGAAGCCATTGGTGCGTATCTAGTCAAAAGCATGGCGGCATTCAGAGCGGGATTGAGACTTGCATCGTCTGAGTCGCCGTTATAATATAGTAACCCGCCTGACTATCCTTTAGTAAAAATGGTTTCAGGACAACAAAGGAATAACTACCATTTGTCATTACAGTTGAACCTTCGTTATTAACGATCAAGTCGAAGTATCTTTCACATTCAGACTGCCACGAAGAAAAGTTTCCACCAATGCTAGAGTTCGACTGAGCAATTTGTGCAAAAAGGACATATAAACCAGGCGTCTTAGAGTCCCAATTGAACACAGAATTTTGACCTTTGAGATTGTACTGCTGAAAGTAGCTTTCCGCTTGCTGATAATAGCTTGAAGAATTTGAAGCCAAAGCCAAAAACAAAGCTGCCGCCGTGAGTTCGTCACCATATGATGAAGACGCATAGCTGTCTGTGACGATGGGTACAGATTGTTGGTAAGTCATCATCCCGCCTGTTGCGTTTACAGCAAAAGTATAGAGTTTCTGAGCGTGCGATAGTAGTGTGCTGGCGTAAGTAGAGTTCTGCAAAGAAGCAGGCGAAGAGTATGATCCATTGAAGCCTTGGCCGGAATAAAGACTTGAGCACGCCGCGAATGCAGCTGAAGCACCGGCAGCTGCATCTGTTCCAGGGTGCGTGTCGTTAATCTGATAGGAAGGGCGAGGTGTAGGAATATTTTGATCACCGCCCCAGTAGGCGTTGTCAACGCCGGCTATAGAGAAATTCAGTCATGACTTGGAACAGTCAAACAGATTAAATGGGCGAACTATCGGCAACTTCAACGAAGAGTGTATTATCAGAAGGATGGGCCTATTGGCGAGGTTTTAAGCGACAAAAGCAATTGATAAAGCGAACCTTACAACAATTACCTTGATTAGCCAGTCCAATCCCCAACGTAGCATGTCATCTAGGTAAGCCGTTTGATTGGCTAAATCGTAGCCTATTTTGAAAAGAGATGAATCAGGAAGAGGCAGTAGATATGTATGGATGATCGCACCTTTTCCAAAGTCCATGGCACCCCAACAAATAGACATTATTGTGAAGGACTGGTAGATGCAATGAGCACGGAAACTCTTATGCTAATACTGGTTTGACTAACGAGGGGAAACGCCACTTTGATGTAATCTATTTTGAAAAGGTGATTGAGACTGAAACCACTACAATGAGAGAGAACATACCTCCGGCATCATAATACCCTCCTACCAAGCAAGTCATTTGAGGACTATCTAACAATGACCGGTCAAAGGACGTACATACCGCTCAAGTCCAAATTCGCGTCTTCTCCATCGTTAAGACAACTTGAGTTTCGCCATGAGACACGGTTTGTAGAAGGAAGAGCACCACTCCGCTGGGCTTCATAGAAGTACAAAAGATTGCCTAGCAAAGTAGACCATTGGGTATTAGGGTACCCTCCAGAGGATGGTTCAGCACCGGATGAAGCGTTCGGAGGTAGCCAAGGGGGCTGTGGAAGTGAGAGTTGGGATAGAGCCAAGGGAACCGAACTGGCGAGGAGGAGAAAGAGAGGGAGAAACATGCCGTGCGCACGGACCATGTTCACATTTTACAAGGGCGTAGTGTACATCATAATTACATAATAATCAGCCGACGCGCGTCGGTTATACAGACGTACATGGTTATGCCGGTACAGACACTGTCCTTCCTTCAACAGAGCTTTGATGTGCAAGTTCCAATATCTCGATCACTGAAGTTGCCTCTTCCCACTTCACCGCCAGCTCAGCTCCTTCCCGTATAGCTTTAGCAACGTTCTTGAATAGATCGACGTAAGATCCTGCCTCTGATGGCCAGCTGCAAAGCCAATTCATAATCTGCAACCTCCGGACAGCGAAAATCCTCACCTAGATTTAACGACTGTGGTTTCATCCGCACCGATGTTCTCGATGGTACCACAGAGGGCCTCTGGCTCCTTTCCAAACCAGTCCTCCAAAATATCTTGGGGTCGGGACATAACTTTCAGCTGATCCTCTTGTATATCTACTCCGTATTTCGTGTAGCATCCTTTCGTTCCACGAGCGATGAAGCGTAGCTGAGGTGACTTTACTGACAGGATGTGTCCACGCAGGATAACGGTAAGTGGATATGGGAGTGCAGATCCCGCAGGGTATTGCATGTATATTGTGAACTAGTAACATCTTGGTTGAGATGCAGAATGATGTAAAATGCCACTCCACTTACACTATCGTCCACCTTAGGGTTGCCTACGCCTCGAAGATTCTGAGCAAACGCAGTCAGCTTCTCTGGTCTTCCAAACAGGCAGAGTGTCTGGTCTATCAAGTGGGATCCTAAATCAAACATCTGCCCAGCAGCAGGGCGAGGCTCGTCTTTCCATGTTCCTTTAAGCCCAGCACGATATCGGTCGAAGCTATCAAAGTGTATGTGGATTAACCATGTAGGAAGTAAGAGAAAGATGCTCAACGTACTGAGATTCGAATTCCACGAGAGTCCCGAGGGACAATGGGTCGGACTCTGGAAGATCCAATACTCGACGTAGCGCGAGGAAATCCGAGTCCCATCGACGATTCTGAAATGCATATAAAACAAGCCCCTTGGATTTTGCAATTTCCCCGAGCTCTCTTGCCTCTCTCACGGTCGGAGTAACAGGTTTATCAACGAGGACTAAGTTTGAGAGATGTCGGCTACGCACTTTAAATCTATAGCTTAGACGGACGTACCGTGCTTTCCGGCTTCCAAAGCAGCCTTTGCAAGCGGGAAATGTGTATCGTTAGGTGTTCCGATGACGATCAGCTCGATCTCCTTGTCTGCAAGGACATCATCTAGAGTCGTGTAGACTATCGGTGAAACGCCAAAACGCTCCTGTACTTTTCCGCCTGGTGACTTGGGATTACGTTCGAGTACAGCATAGAGAGTGAAGAGCTCAGGAAGAGTAAGTATAAAGGGAATATGAAAGTTGAGACTAGCTAGACCAGTCCCAAGAACACAAGTCTTTACAGGCTCCATCTTGCTGAAGAACTAGATGGAAGAAACCTTTTAAGTTCCATAGTTCGTCCTATCTTTTCGGGCCGGATTACCTTTTATGGTAAAAGATCTACGCCACTCACGGGCCGTTGCCGGACCGGCTGATTTGTGATGATGTAAAGGTAATTACCAAGATTCCACGTTGACTGTCTCAAGACTTCTGACTTTAGCTTTCACCTTTCTTCTCCATGTCCTTAGTTCAGCTTCGTGTAGAGCTGCCAACTTACGCTCATTCTTTCACTCTTCAAGTTCCAAATTCATCTACTATTCTACAAGTTAAACAAGAAATACACAAGACTTGTATTGGTTCTCCTCGTGTGGAAGGCCAGAGAATCATTTGGAGAGGTCGCTATCTGGCAGATGACGAGAAGCTTGAAGCATTATGGAAGGTGAGAATTATACGTTCTGTATATATCTTCCATAACTGACTAGTTTTGCAGTCTCCTGACGAGCCACGTATAATTCATCTCTCTGTGCACCCCTCTGCCTGGAAGTCTAGCCCTCCGAATGTCAACCAGAGGCCCCATCCAACCACACTATCTGCTTCATTGAACTCGGCTACCAACACTACCAGGACATCTCAGATGCCGCACACTGTCTCAACTGCACCCACTACAGCACCGACACCAACACCCACCGCCCCAGCACCCGCATCGCCACCTCCGTCATTGGCCTACGTTCTTACTAAACATCGCAAAGCTTTGTCTGCGCTCACTTCAGGACTCTCAATTCAAAATGACGATTCATCTGAATCCGAGCAATCGCGTTTAGCTGCGGTTCAATCCGTAGAAAGACATGGCTATATTTGGCCTACAATTTTAGATCAGGCGTTCCCATCGTTCGAGGAAGGAGGACTGAGATATGAGCGACAGATAATTGAGTGAGCCCTTATCTTTACTTCCTGTCGCACGATCACTCATCTTGACTTATCAGGGGACGGCCGTATCTGAGTCTGCAAAACCCTTCTGGAAAGCCGACAGCAGCCCAGCTGCATGCCTTGAATGTTTTGTCGTATACATTGACCCTTCTTAAGCTTCCTTCGGAGCCTTCTGTCACACTTCCCGCGACTCATTCCCAACCGGTCGAAGTGCCAGCACATCTCAACGCGCTTTTGCAGCAGTTGGGCTTACCACCCGTTCAAGGACTTCCTGTTGCACCTGCAAATCAACGTAACATTGTCATAGAGGCTCGCGAGATCCCCATACGTCCTCTCCTCCTTCCCCTCCTCATGCTGTTGTTCCGCACACTCTTGCTTCTGTACTTTGTTGCCCCTGCCAGGAAGCCGGTGTTTGGCATACTCATATTAGCATGGGTTCTTTATGAAATCTGGCAACCCATAAGAAATGGATTTGCAAGAGGATGGCAGCGTGCTGTAGAAGCTGATCAGCAAGGACATGCAGCTGCTGCTGCTGCTCAGAGAGCGGCACCCAATGGTGATCAGCTCAATAATGCTGCCAACATGCCTCCAGCTAGAGCACCTGCACCTGCACCTGATGCAGCGGCCGCGCAGGCTGCAGCCGTTTTCGATACTTTGGCAAATATCGACATCCAGGAGGAAGAAGCTGCTCTCGCGGGGCAATTACCCGAGGAACCCAGACTTGGTCGAAAAATTGCGACGTTCTTTGGGCTTCTTTTTACTACTGTGCACCCGGCTGTGTGGAATCGAAGACGGAGGGTTCTAAGACAACGGGAAGGGAGGATTAGGACTGAAGCGAGTGCGCGAGAAGCTCAGAATGAAGGAGAGGATGCTGCTGAGAACGCAAGACGTGCACAAGCTCGTGCGGAATTGCTTGCTCGACATGCTGATCGCCCTCGATGGATCCAGAATTATATTCATCGGGTTACTCAAGGTGAATGGGTGGATGACTCGGATTGATAAGATATTATTTCCTCATACAGTACTCGACTTAAACATTGTATTTTTGTATACCGTATACAGGAGCCGTTCAAAGGATGTGAAAGAGTAGAAAGGAAAACAAAGCGAACTCTAGATGAATTCATTGATTCCAAAAAGGGCGATAATGCTCTTACACGTGACAATCAAGGCTTTGTATTCAACATTTGGATTTGCGAGTGGACGTCCTGCATTCTTCTTGTCGCCCTTACTCTCATATATAGCGCTGCACAGCGTGGTCATCATTCCAGCCTTCTCCCCTTCAATCATGTCTACATTCGACACTCTAGTCGCCGATCTTTCTCGTGACGTCCACCGCGCCCAACCGAAGGATGCCCTTCAATTCTGTGCCAACTGGTTCCAATCTCGTCTCGAAGAACAGAGAACACGAACAAGAGATACCCTATCGCAGCGTCCGCGCTCTTTTTCTCGAGAATTGCCAGCGGACCTCTACGTTGATACCCCACTCAGTGCAGGCGTCGGACCGGCGCCTGTGTCTCCTTTTTCTCGACCATCCTCTCAACGACCCTCGTTGCGCAACAGCGTCTCACAGAGTCCATTTGGAACACTCAATGTTCCGGGAAATGCCTTACTATCCGAAGATCACACGCCGCCTGTATTCAAAATCGACGGTCGTGATTTGCCTCCGACCTCCCCGCTTACAACCAACGCTCCCAACCCATTTGCTGGATTTGATAGCGGTGCTACCATCTCTGCCATGAGTCCTGGAGACTACCTACACCCCCCTACATCTGCGATATTTGCACGGCGCACATCTGTGTCTGCGGAGTCGATCGCGGTTGATGGAACCGCCGATGAACCTCTTCCAATATACCCGAAGACGCCGGATCAGTTGCGTCGCATAAAAGCATCCATCGCCAATAACTTCATCTTCCGTGACCTCGATGAAGAGCAGGAGACGGGGGTATTGAATGCAATGCAGGAGAAGACGACGGCAAAGGACGAAGTGGTCATACGTCAGGGTGATGTCGGCGAATACTTCTATGTCGTTGAGTCTGGCTTGTTACATTGCTACATACGACCTGATCCGTTGCCTCCAGCATGGGCTGCGAATAAAGCCCTCAGTCCGGAGGACAAGTTCCTTCAGCCTGGCTATCATCCAGATTATGGTAAAAAAGTAGCGGAATGCAAGCCAGGGAACTCATTCGGGGAGCTGGCTTTGATGTATGGACATCCTCGAGCGGCAACTGTTCTTTCTATTGAGCCCTCCACGCTTTGGGCGTTAGATCGAATCACTTTCCGTACCATCATCCTGAAGGCTGCTCACAGACGACGAACGATGTACGAGCACTTTTTATCGACTGTCACCTTGCTCTCTTCCTTAGATGCGGGCGAGCGGAGTAAGATCGCTGACGCTTTGGTGAGCAAAGTGTACTTGGATGGCGAAGCTGTCGTGAAACAAGGAGAGATGGGAGACACATTCTTTTTTGTCGAAGAAGGCGAAGCCACTGTCACCAAAGTGCAACAAGGGGATGATGGTCAGTTACAGGAGCTTACAGTTGGCCATCTCAGGCAAGGAGATTACTTTGGAGGTGTGTTTTTATCTTATCGAGATCCTACTGCCACTCAACGTTCATGATCAATAGAGCTCTCACTCCTGACACTGGCTCCTCGAGCGGCCACTGTTAGTGCAGTTGTTCGCAGAAACCTCTCGCAGCCGAAACTGAAAGTAGCGGCACTTGATGCGCCTGCGTTTACACGTCTACTTGGTCCGTTACGGGAGATCATGGAGCGAAGAGCCGGTGAACAATATGGGCCAGGGACTAGATTGGCTCGGTAATTTTTTTTGGTATGCATTCTAGGTGTTTTCATTGTGTTCTACATCCTGTATTATAGATATCTTGTAGCAGCTTGTATGGTACTTAGTATCCTGACAGTTTTTATCAGATTGGGTAGATCTGCCGATTTGTACTTACATAAACTTGCTTTCTTCCGTCCGTTTGATCGACGCACGCGACTTGGTGCTCCGGGTGCACAGATAGAATGGGCTGCTATGTGGCTGCTCTGCTCTCAAAAGCCAAATCCTTTGTCAAGAAAAGACAGCTAGAGTCTGGAACTGTCAGGCGGTCACCAAGCTATTAGATTTGTCCGGGAATGTGAGGGAGGTCGGGCCACGTGAAGACACTCGAGATTGATCCGTGAAGATTGTTGAGGAAATAATGCCTTTGTCGCTCCATCCTTCATGCTTTTGGAGTCCGCTAATCCAATTGCGATGCCAACCACTCGCTCCACTCAGATTGGAGTGAGAAGAATCGGTAGATAGACGATTTTTGACTTATTAGTAGTCCTTTTTTCCTCTTCTTCATCTCTCCATTTCGTTCCTCAATCCCTACACTGGCTACTCGATCTACAAGTACCCCGCTGCGAGCCCGTGTTTTGAGGAATACGAATTCGATTTCGTATACTTGACAGTCTCTGCCAATCTCACATTCCTTTGCTTTTTATTTTCAAACTCAAACTTGTTATCATGCATGCACAAGATGCCGTGCAGAGGCGGGACCTCCTTGGACTTGGAGGCGGTGAGTTCCATTTATCTCTCTTTCACTCTACGTGTTTGCTTATTCCCTTCCAGCTCTTTCTGGTGTAGTGTAAGTCAAATTTTCTTGGTATAGACTACTATACACCATCTTTATACGTACTCCTCTCCTCCACAGCGGTGGTGTAGACACGGCCGTAAGTCAGGTCGGCGGAGCCGTCACTTCTGGCTTAGGCGACGTAACTTCTGGCTTAGGCAACGTAGTGTAAGTCGTTCTGGACTGTGCACGTATCATATATATCCAACCTTGGGATGTACCACTATACAGTAGTGGCGCAGGTGCGGCACTCAGTCAGGTCGGCGGAGGCCTCACTTCTGGTGTTGGTGCTATCACCAGTGCACTGTTGCCGACTGTTTCGACCTCCTCTTCCTCCTCCTCGTCTTCGTCGGCTGTGTCTGTATTCATCTTGTGATTTTGTTCTCCCTTCTGATTGTATTTTTGCAGCCCGACGACAACTTCGCAAACGACCAGCCAGTATGTCCCTATTTCTAACGATACCACGCAACTGACGCATCACGTAGATCAACATCTACTTCACATTCGTCTTCGATTTCTAGCACATCCTCTTCGTCTGTTGTACCGTCGACCACTTCATCGGCTTCTTCATCGACCATCTCTTCATCCTCTGTTTTGACCTCGGCAGTTACCTCGGAGTACACCTCGGATGGTCAGAAGCATACCATCACAGCGTTCGTGACTGCATCTGCGTCCTCTGCAGCCGCCACAACCAGTGCTTCCACTCCGAACAAATCTTTCCTCCAGAACAAGCCTCTTGAAGGTTTCGTGTTCGCACTAGTTGGGATCGTCGCGCTCGTCATTGTATTTGGCGTTACCACATTCACTCTTCGACGTGCGCGCAGAAGAAAATTGGTGAACGAAGCGATGTCTTATGAGCCTACGGGTTACAGTTCTTACGGTGACGATATGGAGAGGAAGTTGACTGAGAAAAGCAGGACCAGTGTTGGTTCTGCCGGTAGTTCGGGCAGTGGACCTCCCTTCGGGACCTACGGTGGCTTCGCTCCTATCGATGGTGGCTATCGTGACCTGGCTAGGACTCCTCGTCCTTCAGGTCAACAGGATCAGATAGGCTATCCCACTTATACTCCCCGATCTCCGAACCCCTATGAGACCAATGATTTGGCCTATATCAACTACGAGCCTCGTGTTCCCGCCTCTACTTATGACGTTAACAGACCCTATCCTGCGAACATGAGTGCTAATACCGCCCCAGTCATTCCGCCATCGTTGATGCCATCTGTTCATCCGAACATCGGTCCTATTGCCTCCCCGCCTCCGGTTCCGGGTGCTACTCGTACTCCCACTCCACCCGCTGAACCGATTGCGTCCCCACCGCCTGTTGCTACCGCTCAAGCTCCGCTGCCTCCACTGCCAGATACGTTTGGTAGCAACAGTATTTATGAGCCTAGTGAATATGTTGGCCCCAAGTTGAAGGTCAGAGGTTTTATACCTCCCATTATCATGCAGTTTATTAACCCACTTTCAAATTTTAGATCGCTAACGACTAGACGCTTCTAGACGCGCCTATTTATCGTCTCATCGGTTACGATCTTGACTTCACTTGACTTGACTATACCCGAGCGGCCGAGCATCTTTCTCTCCTTCAAACGCTTTGCTCGCATCTTTTTTGCTTATCCTTATCCAGCTGCACTGGCATGTATCATTATCTTATGGAACCTTTCGTGTGTCGTACTGTTGTTTTCCTTGCTTTCATGTTACATGTTACTTTTGAAAAAACGAGGCGGTGATGACTCGATTCCGATTCCGATTCCTGATCGGGTGGAATTTGTTACGTTGGCGTTGGGTCAAGTCGAGCGAGTTGGAAGAGGTGGATGGTCCAGGATGGAGCTCCTTTTATCATTCGTCGAGTCTCCGTCGGTCGGTCGATCTGGTTGCTGGCAAGCAGAACACCGGAAGCATTGAAGTAGTATTGAATCATTCGTGTATTATTACTTACAGTAATTGCCGATTAAATAACTCCCCCATGCAAAGTTTGAAACGTCAAAGGAAGTCTATGTATAACTTTCAAGAAACATTTACACGATGTGCTCAGAAACATCTACACGCAAGAAACATCTACACGCCGTGCTCTTTATCATCAACTGATACATTTTGCGGTTCCTTCTGCGCACTTGCATCTGCTTCATTCGTATCTGCATCTGCCTCCTTCAACCTCTTCCCAATTCGGTGTTCCCTCCTCTCTAAATACCACACGACCCAAGTGATCCCCAACGTCGCAACGCAAATGACTATCATAGCAATCATACTATACAATCAAAGATGGTGAATGAATGAATTATATGGGAAGAACGAAGTAGAAGTGACAAAGACAAACCCTTTCGTGAACTGCGGTGCGTCCGTGGCAGGATAAAATACGATTGACCACCAGGCGTTAACGACATTATTCCACATGCTAATCACGTATAAATGTCAAAACGGCAATTCATATTCGGAGATCTGGGTAATACATACTTCATAGACGCCTGTCGAGATGAAACGGGCGTTAGAAACGGCTCAAGAAAAAAAAATCAAAAAGAAATCAAAATGATGCAAAACTCACGAGTACAATCGCTCGTTCTTGATCATCGTCGGCACATATCTGGTTCGCCCACCTAAGCACAGTCCGTTACTCAGCAAAAGCAAAAAAGCGGGGAATCTCGGGATCGTTTGACGTACGCGAACGTGGTGGCTTGTCCTGCGTACGAAGCACCCGCAAGGTCTGGAACCGCGCTCGATTAGCTAAAGTCAAGGACTTAAGAGAGAAAGTAAGCTTACAATACGCAAAGAACTTCAAACCTATCGGGCTACTCCAGACGAGAATACATATACTAGCCACGATGCATGCCCCAGACATATACACCAAAACGGGCCATCTCTTTCGGGTGTAATCCGTCCAGGTCGCACATACCAACGTAGAGCAGATCCCCCATGCCGTAACACCAGCTGGGTAGTAATCTATTTGTTCGACTGTATAGCCCCCTATAGCTTTGAGCCATTGTCCCATGAGATTGTTGGATCCGAAACTTTCCGTTTCACCGGATATCGCAAACTAATAGAAGATCAGGGTCAAACCCAGAAGATACAAAGTGACTTACCAGGAGACTGCAGCCGTACCATCTCCATCTCCCCAAGATACGCTTGAACAAGCTCCAGGTAGGACGGGAGCGTGATACTTGAACGTTTCCCTCCAGTCGTTTAGCTGCAAGTTCCCGCTCCTAAAGCGGTGATTAGAACACGACTTGACGAAGAAGAACCAAGGTTGCCTCTTGTTTTAGGTAAAATGCTTTTGTCGTTGCGGGAACGTCTGGGAAAAGCCAAAAACCGTAGAGTGCTATTGGAAGTGTGATCACGCCATCTATGATGAACCTGAGAGAGGTGTGAGTTGAGAGTTGAGATGTCAGGAAAAATGGGACTCAACAGCCAACGCCATCCACTACGACCAGACACGCCATTCAAATTGCTTAACTACCAATCAGCATTCTACTATGGGGGCATTCAGGGAGGGATGGATAGAACCTATACACTGCGCCTTGCAGGACACCCGAAAAACTGCAATAAGAAGGACGTAAAAATGACAATTGATGAATGAATGACTGAATGAATGTACTGACAGGGTCCCTGCCAGACCAGAGCTGGTGAATATTCCAGAGCGTTTACCCAGCTCCCCGGGCTTGTACCATCTTGTTGATGAACCGGGTAAGAGTTTATCAGGTTAGTTGGGGGGGAGAAAAAGTATTGCGTACGAGCCGAGAATATAATGTGTGCCCACAAAAGTGGAAGACTCTGCTATGCCTTGGAAGAACCTTATGGCGTATATCTGACTGACGAGATGTTGAGATGATGGATCGATCGATATGGAATGAAGCTTGCCTGTTGGACATTATGTACAGCACTCGTGCTGCAAGAGGATTTAATTGAAATATATTTTGGGGAAGAGAGAGACGAACCAGAAAGTCAAGACGCCCCATAGGACTTGCATTGAAGGTAGCCAGATACGGGGGGGTACGATCTGTATCATGAGATTGTCTGAATGATTTAGTAGAGGTTGCTTGGAGAGTCCAATGAGCTCACTAGGAATCATGCCTGAAAATTGGTGAATGGATTGATACTGATTCGGAAAAGACTGTTACTGACCAACGATATACCCGCAGGTAAAGATGGTGTTGATCTTGTTGAAATCAGTTCCAACCATGTCGAGTTCCTCCTTCATTCCAGAGACATATGCATTGTTGACATTGGATCTGTCGAGGTCTGAAGAAGATAAAAAAGAGAAGTAATATATTCTTGTGAAACATACAATTTGTGAAATAGACAAGACAGCAGTAAGAAAGAATGAACCAGTCCAATTTTAAAAGGAGCTTTGCCTCGTCTCTTGAGAGGGAAGAGGAGAGAAACATGATGACGTCAACTTATGCCAAGTCCGTGCAAGTACGCGGCCGGTAAAACATGCGTCATCATGTTTTGTTAATCATCGGACTTTGACCCAGAGTATGTTTTTTGTTTGTCTTTCGAATATATTTCCATGTCTTTCTCTGCGAGCGAGTGAAGCTATCCCTCCTGGATTATTCGACATACAGATAGATAAAAGAGCTATATACGAGTCAAAAAGAAACAGGCAACACCGAGGTGAGTCAAGGGAGGATTACCGAGATTACGTCTCGGTATCTGAGTCAGACGGAGAGATGTGTTTGGATTGCCGAATCGAGCGGTTTGTCTTCATCACAAATCAGGTTTCTTGGATGGTTAAAACCTGGACTCATGCCTTCCTCCTTTTCGCTTACGCCCCCCCTCTCTAAAAGCATTCGTCCTTAGAGATGCGCTACTCTTGGTGTGCCCTTGCCCTTCCCGCCTTCTTTCTGTTGGCTTCTGCCCCGCTCTCCGCCGCCTCCGGTCCTCTAGACCTCTCTACCCGCGATGAGCACCACCACAATCATCATGCTGCTCCATTGCTCGAGTTAAACGAGACCGAAGTCACCATGTATCACGCTCCTACACCCGAGTCGTATTACACTATAGATTGGGAAGACTCGGAGCACGCTGCTAAACGACATCCGGGTATGATGGTTTTGCATGCGACGTGCATGTCCCTCGCGTTCTTCGGAGCATTACCAATAGGTGAGCAAAAGTGTAGATGGCCGAGTCAACATCCTTTATCTCTTTACAGGAATTGCTATGAGATCAGTAAACCATGCATGGCACAAGATGGTTATGATCGCCTTTTACGGGTTAATTGTGCTGGGCTGTGGTTCTAGTGCTGTATACAGAAAACTGACTCCAAATATGTGAGTCTCTGTGTTTTGTCCTAATCGGGCAGTTAAATTTACATTTTCGTTTCTCAGGTACCAAGGTTAGCTCTTTCTGCCTCTGACGTCAGTTCTCTCCTCATTTCTGCTTTCCAGGCTCTGTTCACGGAAAACAAGGATATTTCTTCATTTTGCTCGCTTTGGCACTCACCACAGTTGATCTCCTCAACATCTTCCGCCGCATCTTCCTCTTCTTCCGCAGCGGTGAAAAGTTCCATTTCCCATCCTTCTGGTCAACCGTTATTCTCGGTAGGGACAACGTCTCTGCAATCGAACTAGAATACGCTGGTCTTGTATCAGAAGAGCCAGAAGAATTGGATGAGGTCAAGGTGGCGTCACCCATCTCCCCTTCTCACAAGCATGTCCATTATGAGAACGAGGATGACGAAACTGCTCGTTGGGCTAATGATGTTCGCCGACATCGTCGCGACTTTTCTCATTCTGCTGCCTCAGAAGCTACTCTTTTCCGTTCCCATTCCGACGATACTCTTGATATGGACGCCACTTCCCCTAAAGTTCCTCTTCCGAGACGCATCGGGATCGCAGTCTTTGCCATTTTGGAAAGAGTTTTGGTCTTTGGTGGTCTCATGCAGCTCATCAGTGGTATCGTCGTGTATACTGGTGGCTGCAGGCAGAATTATATCAACGGATGCTTGGCTCATTTGATCAAAGGTGGCATTTTCTGGTGTTACGGTCTCGTTTCATTTGCCCGGTATCTCGGTTCCTTCTCGGAGCTTGGGTGGGCTTGGAATCGTGCTCCTTCCACAGGCTACCCCAGTGCCGAGTTTGTCGAGTCTTTGGTCATCTTCGTTTACGGAATAACCAACACATGGATGGAGCGCTTTGGTGCTAACGCTGGGGACCCCTTTACCACTAAACAGATCCAACATATTGGTATTGCAGTAGGTATTTTACAACTCTCAAGCAATCGCATACTCATCCACTGCTACAGGTCATGTTCTGGTTTGCTGGTCTGCTCGGAATGGCCATTGAATCTAAAGTCGTCCGCAACTGGCTTGCATCTTCTACTATCTCCGCTTTGAAGCCATCGAGGAGATCCCAAGAGTCGATCGCTGAACCTCCTAGCTACATTGCCAGTTTCAACCCTTTCCCGGCCCTTGTCATTGGTGTCACGGGAGCTGCGATGGCTGCTCACGCACAAACTTATGTCTTCCAGGTGAGAAAACAGTCGATTCGAAACGAACTCAACTGAAGACTCGCACAGGTCGAGATTCATCAATTATGGGGAAACCTTTTGGTTAGTTGGTCTATTCTGAGGTGTCTTACCTACTTCTTCCTCTGGCTCGGACCTCCACGCTCGTTCTTGCCATCACGTCCACCAACTGAAGCACTGGGAAGCTTCTTCCTCGCTTGTGGCGGTCTGGCATTCATGTTCTCTACGGAGGAGGTTACAATCGCCGCCATGAGGAGAGGAAGGGACGGTGAGTGTCACTTGATCGACTTCTCATGCAACAAATGGCTGATTGGTTGACAGATGTGATGATGTTCCTCAACGTTGCCGTCGCTATTACTTGCTTCGCACTATGTTGGACTGTCTTCGTGGTTGGCGTCAAAGGCTACCTCCGATCCCGGATTGCTCCGCGAGTGGCATACCACAGTTCAGCGTGAATGCCGGCGATGTAGATGTGCTTAATTTATTCATCGGCCCTTGACATGACATCCTTCAACCATTGTTCTCGTCACCCCCATTTGTGATTTTCTCTACGCTTTATTCGTCCGCGTTACCTTTTTGTAGCCCTTCTTCGCATGTTTTCACACCCATTCTTCGCTGTATCCAATACCCTTTCCCCCCTCTCCCCAATATACTGTTTGTTTATGTTCAAGTTACTTAATGATTAGTACACGCCCTTTTCACGTACCCAAAAAAGAATAAAACTTTGTTTGATTTATCAGAATCAGAAGAATGTAAGGACAATAGCTAGCGCTCGAATCAGAAGTCTAGGAAGTTGATTAAAATTCTAGGGATAAAAGTTATGTTACTTCTGAGAATCATCTCCTTTCTCATGGGACTTGACCCCGTCGTATGTTTTTTGCTCAAATTAGCATGAGAGCGTAATCGGCTGTTGCACCCATCCAGACCCAGAATCCTGACCACCCGCAACCAACGAAACCCTTCCAACAACTCGCACGGTCATCAAAGTCAGTCCGGTAAAGGATACGAGCGAGTTGCATGGCAGCTAGACCTACGCCAAGGTAAAAAGGGGCGGTTTGTCCGTTGAGTGCACCGGCCAAGGTGATAAAGGACATTGACGAGACGGAAAGTCCGCTGAGAATTAGACGAGATTGAGGGCCGAAGAGAAGAGCTGTTGAACGGATTCCCATCGTTACGTCGTCTTTTTTGTCCTAAACTCAGGTATATGAGCGACAGGTTTTAATACTCGAAAAGGTACGAACCTGATGCGCATAAATGCTGTCGTATACGAGTGTCCAGCAAACACCTCCGGCGTAGAGCGGAAGACAAACATGCCAGTCTACTACGCCTGCCACGGCGGACCATCCCAACATAGCTCCCCAATTGAAGGCAAAACCTAGTTACTGGGTCATGAGTCCCGATGATTGAAACTTTCGAGACATGAATTAGTTACCAAGTACGGCCTGTGGCCAGTGCGTTACCCGCTTCATGAATGGGTATATAGTTACTACAGAGAGCGAAGATGCCCCGAGAAGGATACTGGAATAGAAAGTATCAGGCCAGAATCACGGATACGAATTGAACTCACTACGTGCCTGTACCAATTCAACTGAAGTAAAACACCCAATCCAAGACTCAACTGTCCCGCCAAAAAAGTTAAAGCTTGAGTCTGAGAGATATCTCCTCTAGCTAACGGTCTCTCCTGCGTTCTTGCTTGGGGACAACCTTTTCGTTGAGCGACCCTTGTTTGATACTTGACCGAATGCGATGAAAATCACTTACCAACTCCCTTATCGAGATTCCGATCCCACATATCGTTAATCGTACATCCTGCCCCTCGCATGATGAGAGCTCCAAGTCCAAAGAGACTGAGGTATGTCAAAGGGGTTGTGTAAGGTGCTTCGAGAGCATAGGAGGCCATAGTAATCGACCAAGCTGTAACGTCGATGAATGGAGCGGGCTAATTGAGAGTAGAATAGAGACGAACTGCAAGGATAAAATAATAACATAGTTCCTATCGGTTTGTCTATTCGCATGAGATAAAAGTACGGTCGCATTTTAGCTGGAAGACGTTCCACCCAGCTTGGACGCGTCGAAATGACAGGGGTGAGAGGCGAATCGACATGTTTTTGAGATATATAGGTTCGAAAGAGTGAGTTCTGAGTGAATACACAATTCGCTCGTGTACTACAAGGAGAGGAATGCCAGAGAGGATGAAAAGAGCACTGCAAGCCACGTCGTAATGACATGGAATTTTGGAAGGAAAACAAGCACGCGTGATTGCCGAGGTCCCGAACAAGCTTGGGACTCTGACATCTCTACAATGGCCAGTACTGCCGAGGACATTCATTTGCGCAGTAATAGAGTATCCAACGAACAAAGTCCGATCTTTCTGCCCCACAGTCGACGCCACTGCCAACACTAGGTCCGCAAGGCTCGCAACGCTGTTTAGAGATGAACCCTGCATCATTGACACTAAAGTCTGGGAGGTGGTCTAGTTTTATTCACTGTTACTTGTCCAATATGCTCACTCTGCGTTCAGCCAAAAACACCGTTCGAATACGTCCCCGATGTCTCAATAGACATCGACGAGGACCTGCGACAGAGACTGCAACACAAGAAACTCGAAGACATCGCAGAGGAATTGCACGCGTTAAGACCTGCAGGAGACTTGCCCGATGTTTTGATAATTGAGACTCAAATCGATGTGGAAGATGGTTTCACAGACGGACACGCAGAGGCCAATGACGTTGTGAGCGAGCTGACTAGAAGTAAGTCTGATTTTTGACTTCCAATATTCAATAAAATAAAACTGGGTGAGTACATATAGCGTATAAGCGTTTTGTCCGAGCATCAATAAAGACGATGAGTCTGTCATTCACTGACGAGTCTAATCAGTATGTCCTGATTCAGAGCAAGGGTTCGGGCGCTGCAATGCTTGACGGGTGTTACAATGCGGAGGACTACCAGTCGACGGTTGCACCTCCTCCTATTGAACTTTTTCATCCTGTTTTTGCCAGTTTTCGGGCCAAGCTTGATGATAAATCTCTAGATATTCCTCGAGCCACTCTTCAATACACCGCAGAGTCCATGCGTACCCGATCTGCTATCAAAACGTTAGAAGAGGACCAGAGTACGTCCACTCGACACTTGCTACCCCACCTTCTTGGCTGGCGCTGTTAGCCAATACATAAATTCAGATCAGTCATCCGCGGACCACGCGGTTCTGTTCAACCGGACGAAGCACCCTTACACATCGTGTTTGGCAGCAGCCATTGAAGATGAAGGCGAGATGGCAGCGGGCAGCTCGGATCCATCGGTGCAGGTCTCTTTCTCCTATACCAGGTATTGGCTCGACAAGCAGGTGGCCTTCTTGACTCGTCAGTTTGCTTCTCTCGCTCATTGTGTCACAGGAATTGCGGGATGGCTGTTGCTGTCCTTCTTTCCTCATCAGTTTGGCGGGACCATGGCTTGTGATCATGGGGGCAGTCTTCACTACACGTCTCATCGTGCAACGCCTCACGGACTACATATGGCTCGGGAACAGTGTAGCAGCCGGCGTCGATGATTGCCATCGTGTCGCTCACATTTTCTATGCACTATCGTGTTCTCTGCGCGAATTGCACAAATTTTATGACGAGCTCGATCCAGAACCCTTGCGAGAGGGCCAACCCTATCCTCGCTTTTTCCCATCTATTACCTCTTATCCTTTGGAGGACAACGAAAAAGTCGAGTTCACTTACGAGTCGCCGTTAGAGTCGGACGATGCCTGCGTAACCTACCTTGCGACTTTGAAACGTGATAAGGATCGTCGGGTCGTGGTCAAGTTCGTATCTCGCTACGGCGTAGAGGCACATCAACTTTTAGCTCGTCACGGTCTTGCTCCTGCTGTCTTGTACTATGGCCCAATCGCTCAAGGTTCTTATCGATGTCAAATGGTGGTGATGGAATATCTTGATGGTGCAACTTCTCTGGCAAGCGTATACCACGACCGACCCGTGCTGCGAGTTCATTTCGATTTGATTTCGATTACTTAGTCATGTTTGTGGGTATATAGTGTTTTGTGCAAGGCCTTGAGCTTCATGTTTAGAAGTAGAAGTGAATCTGGATTCGTCGGTGGCACTGCAGCCAAGATACTAGCGACACACCACCATCAACGATACCCTGAAAACAATGCCACCTGTGACCTCCGCCGTCACCGTACATACATAGTTGGGAGAAACATGCAAGTTTATAGCTTTTAACGATTTTTCATGGAGGCTTCAAGTGCAAATTCCAATGTAATAGTGTACATAAGAGATGATCTGGACAGATCGGTATATAGGTGCATTAAAGATTATGATGCATCGAAAAAGGAAGAGTAGAAAGGCTTCTCCTCTACCACTCTTTGGCAAGCTTGAATGACCATTCCCAATCTGGATGAAGGTTAATATATATCGGATAATATCTAGAGAAGAGGTGCGCTCACCAGCATAAACTTCGCCATCGTCGTCAATGACACGGCTCCTGACATTGTACGAGCCTGATCGTGCAAGAACACCTGACGGAGACTCTTCGGGCTCAAAGTTCTTCACGTAGGGTTCGCCAGTCGGAGATGGTCCATACGAGCCCAGCATTTGTTCCAACTTGTCAACTAAAGAAAAGGATAAATCAGCGGCAATACCAAATATCATCACCGCCACACACACACCTTTCACGCCAGCGCGCTTTACGACCTGTAGGTAGCGAACCCCCTAAGAGCTATCATCAGAAAGCGGAGGTTAATCAAGAATGTGAAGGAAGGGTACCGAGATGATGGAGTGGTTCACTTTGAAACTTATGCGAACACTGGCGCGCAAAATCTTCAATCATTACTCAATAACGAGTAGAGTGAAACGTACTTGTATTCTACACCCTCCTTGATGATGATTGGATTCTTCTTCGTATCTGCAATCTTAGCTGCATCCCTTAGGTCGAGGGAGATTTTCTTGCCCGTAGGTAGGGTAGGAGAGTCGAGTTCAAGGGTGAGGACGGTGACCTGCGAGAAGGGTGAATGACGATTAGGACATCCCAAACATCGAATGACTCACTTTGGGGCCACTGGCAGGCTGTGAAGCGCCAGGTGTAATGCCCAAAGAGGCTTTCCATCTAGCTAAACTCTCGTCATTGGCGTCAAGCTGAGCGTACTCCTCGGCAGTCTTTGCGGCAGATGGTTTATAACCTCGGACGAATAGTCAGTTGTTTGAAAGCGAAGTTATTGCAGAGCCCACTGAAATACCTGGAGTATTGCTAGGCAAGAGATCGTCGTGATCGTCGTGCTGATATTCCTGGCGTGAGCACCTGTGAGTATCTCAAGTACAGAACAGTGCTTACAGTAGACATCTCCAAACTATTGACTGGAATATATGAGAGTGAATGAAATACCTCAGAGCTGTTATAAGATCACAATCAAGATATACTCCCGGCCGGCCCTCGGCCACCACGCCCGGCCGAACTAGGTCCACAAATTGGCTCAATTACAGCGACATTCGTATAACTCATCTCGTTAATTGAACAGTGAATTATATACAGTGGGCTAAGTTTCCATGTTTTTATAAATCCAACCTAATTATTAAGTGTATCCTGCCATCAGATTTTACCGGGGGTATATGCAACAAAGCAGGCAATGTCGCATTGGTGGCAGGTTCAAGAAGAGCTGAAAGCATTGATCAAGCGCCATAATTATAAAGTAGCAGTTGAATTATGCATGTTTTCTGTCACGTTCGTTCAATGCCATCATATCAAATCAATGGAGCTGTAGAGAGCATACCGCCTTTAAACCAGCATTTTCCTTTGCTCAAGTGGTGACATTGTGAGCCGTTCGGACAGGTATGGCCCCAGCAACATTTGTCTCTGATGGGACACGGCATGCCTATTGAAGGGCCTCAGTTAGTTCTGAGATGGTCTGTTATCCTAAGTTACTTACCATTCTTAAGCCAATTACATGGCGCCTTCTTGGCACTGGCAGCCAAAGAAGCCAGCTGTTCAGGCGTTAGGATATAGTCGTGCGAATATTTGCATGCGCCAGCCTGAAATTCCATTTAACGTCCGTTAATTTAGGAGAGCGATTCAAGTGTACGTACGCCTTTAGAGCACGTCATTAAATAGTACTCGTTGCACGGTGGGGGAGACTCTGCAACGACATTCATCTTCAAGCAAGCTTGAACATCTGTACAGCACTGATAACTCACGTTTATGCAAAGGCTACAAAGGGGTATACATTTTTAGCGATAGTAGAAGGTTCCCGATTACACTCACAAGATCTGGGTCGATAAGTCGCTTATTACCCCGTAAGGGCGACTGAGGACTTGCTAACCCTCCATTCCCAACGGCCGAATTGAAAACTGCCACACTTGCGGAAGGCAGCTTTGACGATACTATTTGCTGAGTCATGAAGAGTTCGTTCAGCTCAAGACAGGGAATGGCATAAGGAAAAGGAAAAGATTCTACAGCCATCATGGCAGGTGTGCTTCTAAGCACAACAAGCTTATGGAGGGCTTCGTAGGAATTTAAATTGCTCAGCATCCCTGAGTATGTGGCATCAACGCATCCTACCGGTGAGCCCGAGAAGTAAGCTACAATGAGTAAGGACAGTGTGTTCAACACACCTCCAAAGATGACTCGCGACGTTTGAGCAAAGAGCGCGAACGTCTCGATGTACTCTAAAAGCCATCTCAGCATTTGAACAGGGTGACAGAAAAAGGAATGTACCCCGAATCTTTTCATCTACGCCGCCATCTCCAAGGCCAACGTCGACCAATGTGAATCGAGGGGAAGCCTGACTGAATCCCTACGCACAACCGTCAGTATCACGATCCATGCCGTGAACCAAAACAAGGGCCTACGGTGAGGAAATTTTCCAGTTGCTCTTGAGAGCAAACATTACGGCCAACGAGAGTATTAAACAACTCCTTTCTGTTAAAATAAAGACTAGTCCAAAATGAAATGCGTCCGAGTATTTGGATCTCTTCATGTGACAAGTACTCGGCGATGGCTTTCGTCAGAAATTGAGCTGCTGCCAACCCGCCCTTGAAGCCTTGAACGAGAAGAGACTGCGAAAAAAACATATTGTTTCCATTAATGATACAAAGGATAAGAGAGTTTCCATTCTGCAGAAGATTCGAGCAAGAAATTAATTTTGATAGCTGAACAGCCTCAGCCGATCAGCTTACTTCCTTAAATCCGTCCATAGCAGAGATTTGCCTGTTCAAAGCGGCAATCTGCACGTTATGTGCTTTGGTCTCGCGTTCCGAAGTCTCGAGAGCTACAGAGTGAGCTTGTTTCCACATCCTGAGTTCTACCTCAAGTCTGGCAACTCGTGCTTCGAGCTCCAAGTTTTGCTTGACCGTAGCCCTAGCAATATCTAAGATAGCAGACAAGTCAACTCAATACGGACCATGAGGCAAAGAAAATACGTACTCTGAAGACTCGCCAACGTTTCATCCCTGTGGGGGATGATTAACTCAGTGGTTAGCCATGATTAACCCTGGAGGACACGAAACAGACCAAAGCTGCTGATTAACCTCCGCAAACCATTGGGTAGCCATGGGCTAGGTATTTGAGAGAGGGGAAGGTGAAATAACGTTGACCAACTTCAAGCATACTTATATGATCAAGCAAACCTAATGCTTCTTTTACTAGACGCGGGAATTGGCGCAAATAGAAATTTTTAGTGCCTTCTTCACAGAAGTCTGGATCTCACGAGCCAAATATATGCCAACGGCAGTGCCCTGAACAGCTCTGGAATGGAACTTAGGATTGCCCCACTGTACGTCAGAAGGAAGGTTCTTTCAGGATCTGTTCAATTATATCACGAAAGATGTCGTCCTCATTCGTTTGCGAAGATGATTCGCAGAGGACCGAGAAAGCAATTTACAGTACCAACTTTTCCTGCCTGCGGAATCAACGATTGCCGTTCATAATTTAACACGATTAAACTGCTTAGATCCTTCACGGACTCATCTCGCTCAATTAACTTGTTCTTTATGCATGTTAACTAAAGTTCGGAAATTGGTAGAGGCCGCGTTAGCAAATTCTGGCGACGTTGTGTGGAAAATATCACAGACCTCCGGTGAACTTACACCTTCCTTGCTTATAGAAATGGCATTTACCCAGCGACGGGCAGAAGTGTCCATAACAACAGTCTGCTCCCCAAGTGCAGACTTCACCTACAAATTATAATCGTGAGATACACATCTTCGTACATACTCATCAAGAACCCGAACCTCTGTTCACGGCAGGACAGGGCGCTTTCTTGGCATTCTGCCTCATAGTCTCGTAATGCTCAGCCTCTAAGTAGTAGTCATGACCATATTTGCAGTTGGCGCCGTGTTTACAGTTTGCCAAATAGAATAAAGTGCAGGGCGGTGGTTGATCTGCCAGCATTAATCGTCAACAAAGCTCGTTATCTCGTAGCCTGACCCATGAACTCACGCTTTGAAAGAGGCTGAGAGAACTCACGCTTATTAGCCAAGTGACAAACGAGATAAATGAGAGACTCAACAATATCCGGATCGATGTAACGTGAGTACGTATAGGAGGATGCTGACGCCAACGCCGAAACAACGGCATCTCGAGGTAAGTCATCACCATACTCAGATTCGCTTGACGTGCTATCGTCTGAAGAATCAAGTTCTGGAGTAGGCTCCCTCCGTGAGACATATATAGTCGCAGAGGTCGTAGAAGTAGTAGTCTGTTGTTTCGTGGTCACTTGTCCATCGACTTCAGACGACGAGACATTTACAGTCGCAGAAGACATAGAAGTAGCGGGTTGTTGTTTCGCCGTCATTTGTCTATCAGCTTCGGATGATAAGGTTACTGTCGATGCATTCCTGGTGATGCTGGAGTACAAAAGCGGTCGAGGCGCACACATGGTTACTTCTGAGGTCCCCGCGCTTGGGGGAGGGTTCGAACCCAGTTTGTGTGATAGAAAGAGTTCCGGTATGTCCATGGTCGGCAGGTCTAGTTCTGAAATACCTGCGGCCATCTCTGCGTAACTTTTCAAAAAGATTAACTTGTTTTTATACCCAGCCGTGATTTGAGATCGTAAGTTGTTTACGTAGCCATTGTCGTGACAACCTACACAAAGTCAATTGCTGGAGCCAGGGTTAATTGAACGGCATACCTCCAAAGATAACCTTATAAGTCTGTGGAAGGCGTATCTCATCTTCCAAATAACCTGGATGGACAAACATGTCAAAAATGAAGTTATAAGCTGGAGACACGACGTACGCTTGATCTTAGCATCGGCGGCTTCTTTAGCATTTCCAACATCCAGCATCAGGAAACGCTCCGTGGCTTGGTTGAATCCTATCATGAAGTCCTCGAAATTTGCTTTCAAAGCTGGCGATCCCAGTCGCCCAAGTGCCTCCATGAGTCCTTTTTTATTGAGAAAAACGTAGACCCAGACTTGATATTGATGCGCCCCAAAAGTTTCTGATAAACGCTGAATGATGGAGTCCGAGAGCTTTTCAGCGGCCAGGAGCCCGCCAGCTTGACCTTGCAAGATTAGCTCTTTCGAAAATATGGCTCCGTCCCCATCAATAAGTGTAACGATACGGAAGCCCTGTGAATAAAAGCTATACTTCGATCCCAAACCAGTACTAGGAATTGACTTGCCTGCAACCGAGACTCCAGATCCGCCCTCTGCCTTTCAGCTTCCAACACTTGTTTTTCGTATTGTTGTCGCTCGGCCTCGAGGCCTGCGTAGGCGCGTTTATATGCACCTAGTTCCGACTCCAGTTGCTTAATCTTTTCAACACATTGCAGGTTCTCGTCCAGCAAGTTGAATATTTCACCTAAAAACATGTCAAACATTGAACCAAAAGAAAATGAATCATATTTACCGTTGAATTGGTCAAGATAGCCCTTTCTGTAAGAATGATTTTCAACGTTTCCGTGCTTACTGGAAAACGAAGAGATGGAACGCACATTCGAAGATAGTGGCTGGGAGTGTTAGCAAGAAGTTCAGAGAAATTATCCATAGTGCAGAAAAAACACAGAACGTTGTATGAGTAGACTATATGAGCGAGCTGCAGCCTCTTTTAAGAGCAATAAGCCTCGAGGATAACAGCAGGTGACCCATATAGAATTCCAGGTTCACAGCACGTTGACATCTGGAGCCCACATCGTGTGCACGTTATAGGAGCATTGAATACACACAGTCCCGTCCATATTCATACCAGATACCTCGAGGAGTTCTAGCAGGGAGGCTGTGCGAGGTGAAAAATGAAATTAGAACGCAGAACCCATGATGCCTTCAAGTTCCCTGGTTCAAAAATCGAATGTGTATCACCAGGCGGTGCTCCAGACAAAGTTGCCGTGAGTTGACCCCCTTTTCTTGATCCGTGGACATTCAGATATGCTCAGATTTCTGCGGTCAGTATAGGAGATTGGGAGTAACGAAGTCACTGGCATGGAGAGCGGGAGCAAGTCTTAGTCCAGGTAAGTCTGATCTCGTGCGAATGGTCTGTGCGTGAGAAATCACATGGACGCGTTAAGGGGCAGTCGCGTACCCGAACAAGTTCGAGTCTATCTTCTCTCTTACACTGCGACACCTCACCTCCTTGCTTCGTTTCCCTTCATTCGTCTTTGTTCTCCTTTCATCAGCTCAAGTCGCTTGCTCAAATGTCAGATATCTATTCTACGCTTTCATTGTCGCCAAAGAAGAAGCGGTGCGCATCGAATTTTGATGGTGACACGCTTACACCGAAGAAAATGCGACTTGCGTTAGTACTTTCTTTTGCCTTATGATATCCTCCCTGCTTACACGATATATCCAGCCCCCCAACACCACCTGCTACTCGGTCGCGTAAACAGCCTGCCGAATCTTCTGCTTCGTTACCACCTCACTTGACGCGTCTTCAATCTCTTCAAACCTCATTGCACCAGGCCTTGTCTCATGCTCTAGCGTCATGCGCTGTTTCTCCTTCATCTGACACCGGTACCGTACGAAATGTCCTTAATCACATCTCGTTGGGCAATTATGCTGGTTTATCTACCCAATTTACCATCGACGACCTGCGACGGCTTTGCTGGATTTGGGAGTGGGATGGAAAGTCGAAAATTGATGAAAAATCGTGTAACGACGAAGAAGATAACCCCTTCTTGGACACCGCTTCGCCTTCCAAAGACTGGACAAGAGGCTCTATGGGCATAGTCATTAGTTCGGCTACTCAGTTCTCAAAGGCCGAAGGAAAGCGCGTTCCTGCCTACGGAATTGGTATAGAAGTTGAGATGGACATTGATAAAGACATGGGGGGCGGAATGGCTGCTGTTGCGCGCTGGACAGCTGCCACTGAAGCGCGTCGAGCTGCCTTCCATGACAAGTTACAGGCTTGGGCAAAAGTAGGTTTCTTGTAATTATCACTTGCAAAATATGCTCACACTCTTCTGTTAGCTTCATGCTGAAAGCACTACTATTCCGAGAGTCCCCCTTGCAGATCTGCCAGCACTCGCTCCGCCAACAAAACCGTCATCTTTGACGCGTGTCTTCGCCTCTGTTTCTCCGAAGGCTTCCTCGTCTACCACAGATATATTGCATGCACCTTCCTCTCCAACACGCTCTCCACTCAAGTCGCCGACCAAGCGTGCTGTACGAGAATCTGCTATCCCCTTTCTCATCACTCCCTCCTCCAAATTGCCTTCCCCCGTGAAGAATTCCGTCCCTTTTCCTATCACTCCCTCCTCCAAATTACCTTCCCTCGTGAAGAATTCCGTCCCTTTTCCTTCCACTCCTTCGCGCTCTGAACGGTTCATCAACCCTCGTACTCCAACTACATCGGATGCTTCTGTTAATGATATAGCCTCTACTCCACGGGGACGTGACCCTTCATCTGTACTACAGACTCCCACCACCTCGCGTCGACAGGCCTTATATGAGCGTATTCGCCAGAGATCACTTTCAGCTTCTCCTAGCAAGTCCCAGCGCTATGTGGATTCATCTGGGAACAAACTCTCAAGAGACGAGATGTTGAAATTGGGCCAAGAGGAGATGCGGCGAAGATGTTTACTAGGGCGTCTTGGTGGTGTCGCAGAGAGCGTATGGATGTATGCCGTGTTCCCTATCTTTACTAAAGAGAGTAGACTGATTTCTTCTCTACTATACAGGCTTTTTGCCACACCTGCTGTCGGATCGTCCACAACGCCGACTACTAGAAAACGTCGTGCGCTTCCACTATCTGAGGTGGCTACAGCGATTGTTAAATCTTCTCCTGTTCCCATCTCTACCGCCGAGGCAAACGAGTCTCTGGAAATGCTGTCTAAACTCTGCCCGTTCTTCCTCAAACGGCTCGACATTGGTGGAGAAGAGTGGCTTGAGATGCCTTCATCAACACCCACCATTCCCGGTGCTGACAGCTCGGGAGGCCAGCAAAAACAGGCTTCCTCCAGCCCTGGCGGCAGTAAAGAGATTGATAGTGCGCACGAATTGGTGACGAGGAGCCCTAGGAGGGTGAAACGAGAAGCTGGGGGTCTGAGGGAGGTGAGGGAGATTATTCGACGGGAGCTGGAGCTTCATGACTAAAACACTTGCTTGACTTGCTTTGATTGCATGCTGGACCGGTTTTCCTGTTTAACTAGAATGTGTTATTGAGCTCGATTTGTAGAAATTGAATGTTACACGGAATTAAATACTTTTGTGCTAATTAGTGGAATCAGAGAGTATGATATCTATAAATGTCCTGAATCCTATCGTGAAAGCAGTTCCTCCCATGTGCTGTCTACGTGAAGTAGTACAGATAATTGGCCACCTGTGACCACCTTGAGTGTAGCGTGTTTATATTTCTGGGACAACCATTCCCCCATGCCAATGGGAGACCTGTAATCGCTTCCCGATGTTACTATGATGACAGGAGGTCTAGAATGTTCCTCGTCCAGTTTGTCGGGGCAAAATCCTCCCCATCCAGAGTGGTAAATCTGTGACATATCTAAGAACCCCTGCCACGTTACGGCTACGCTTTGCATCGCGTTCCTGATAGTTTCTCGTTCAAGCTGACCGTCCTCGACGTCATTGTCTTCCTTCCATTTGGCGAAAGCCTCCATTTCACGCTCGTCTGAGGAGTGAAACATCTCAGTGCGTATGAGACTTTCTGCATCGGCTTCCGTTTGCAGTTTACTTGCTATAGAGAGTTTTGCAAGACGTGCCGTTAAATTGAAAGGAAGGTAACGTGAGGGCGGCCCTGCCATAAAGTAAGCGTCCCATGATAAAAGCCTTGCATACTCTTTATGACAATGAGGAGGAGAGAGCGGAGCAAGGAGAACGAGACCGGCAATACAACGGCCAAAAGGAAAAAGGGTGTATGAGGACCCATAGAGAATTTGTGCGGCTACGCATCCGAAAGAGTGTCCGCAGATGTATAGCTTTAGTTTAGAGCGTTCGGGGTGAAGATGGCTGAGCAACGCAGTCATGTCGCTTGCGATCGTAGTCGCGTATTTCGATGGGTCTGGGACCGTAGAAGAAGCACCCCATCCAGGGAGAGAAGGACAGACTAAATGCACATTTTTGGACTGCAGCACAGGAGAAAGACGAGAGGCGTCACCGACGCTGAAAACACCGTGGCAGTAGAGGATGACAGTCGAGCTAGAGGTATTGCCATTGTCTGCATAGGCAAGACTTCGACCGTCCGGCAGCAGGAGTCGTTTGTCCTGAACGTGTATCATGGCTGCACGGTGCCAAAAGGTCTGAAGACTACCAAAAAGATGTAGATCCGAGTCAGTCCCCACCACGTCCCCACAGCTTAGATGTCATATTTAAAGCCATTGATGGCAGTTAAATGAGATGCAGATCTAGGCTCGGGGACACCTCCACGAATACCGGGTCCCGGCAAAATTGTGGACATGTCGTACTTGGTAGATGGACATAAGGTCAACCGAAGAAGCGGTATGTGAAAACGAGAGACTGTATAACGATTGACGCCATTTCAAGTTGTTGTGGAAAATTGACGAGTCGAAGGGACCATCACAAGGCTCGGAGGATGGTGAGAGCTGAGTCATGCGTTACGCCCACCTCCGCCACATAAGGCTAGCGTTGACAAACCTTGGCTGCGCGAACACTTTGAATTGAAAAGCTTCCACCATACTTAGAATGCCTACACTTATGTAAATAACTCGATCACGGTTAGGAATAAGCCAACTTGACGAGCACTAGTAACTAGTAGACTACTAGTTCGCTGCCGGACCGACCAGAAGTTGCTTCCATATTTCTTCCAGCTCGTACACTGCTGCAATATGACCTCCCTGAATCCACTTAAGACTCGAATTCTTGTAATGATGTGCAAGCCATGTAGCCATATCTGGCCCCAAATCGTCCTCTGTAGATGCAACAATGAGGATGGGACGTTTACAGTGCTCTTCATCTAATTGATCGGGACAAAACCCCCAATCTGCATGAAGCACATCAGAAACTTCCTCAAATCCAGACCACGTCTTCGACACGCTTTTCACTGCGTTTTCTGCCATTTCCCTTTCGAACTGTCCATCGACCAAGTTTTCTCTTTCTCTCCATTCAGCAAAGGCCTTTCTCTCTCTTTCACTAGCCTTATCGAATAGGAGACTGCGTATGAGAACTTCGGCTTTTTCAACCGACTTGACCTTTGGTTTGAGGGCCATAGATATAACGCGAGGGACGAGCCGAAAGGGAATATACTGCGCCGGGGGGCCCACAGAGATGTAATTCTGCCATGTCATAGCTTTCGTGTACCCTCTATGCCACCGGAACGGAGAGAATGGGGATAGAAGCAGGCAGCCAGCTATATGTCGACCATGAGGAAATAGGTCGAACGGAGCTCCAAAGATGATCTGAGCGGCGACAGTGCCGTATGATCCCCCAGCTACATAGACTCTTAGGTTGGGGTCATTAGGGTGAAGGTGATCGATCAATTCATTCACATCGGAGGCGAGACTTGCTCCGTAGGAGATGGTGGTAGGGCGAGGCGATGAGTTTCCCCAACCAGGGAGGGTGGGGCTCACATAATGAACATCTGCAGTGCGAAGAGTAGCAGATAGACGATCGACCCTTCCCACACCAAATACGCCATGGAAGAAGATGATCATTGTCGTGCTAGATGTATTCCCGTTTTCACAGTAGGCTAGCACTCGACCGTCAGAGAGTGTCAGAGACTTCTCGGTAACGTCAGGCATGGCACGAGAGAGCACAAGTATATCACGATATAGGTCAGGGGATAGGAAATGAGGATGGGCAACCAAGTGTATTGTTGAGCTTCTTATACGCCAATGCGTTGAATTCCGCAGTTGACAGTGATCTCTGACAAAAGTATTCATATCGTGACGTGCATGTTAATCCCTATGAACGGACCTTAAATCATGATGTATAGCTGTAGGACTTTGGCTGCTTGTCATACATTCACGCCAATGCGTTGAATTCCGCAGTTGACAGTGATCTCTGACAAAAGTATTCATATCGTGACGTGCATGTTAATCCCTATGAACGGACCTTAAATCATGATATATAGCTGTAGGACTTTGGCTGCTTGTCATACATTCAATGCAATTAGATACGCCGTCAAGACATATAACGTAGAAGTGAGCGGGCTCAGCAGAGAACTGTATGTGTCAGGGTTTCTCGTACAGAGTCCCTAGCCGCCTGTTCAAACTCGACACAATTCACTACTACTCCTTGCCTGCGACTCGTCTCCGCAGCAAAGACAGTCATATGGCTTTTCAGGACTTCTCCAACATCTGTTCCCAAAAGCTTCTGGTTACCTGTCCTGACGGCCTCCACAAACGTCCTAACTAAACCCATATCCCCTCCTCCGTGGCCACCRCCCTCAGCTTTAGGGTGGTGAGTCTTGGTCTTGTTTTCTCTGAAATCCGTGACGGTGTATGTCGTCATATTTCCTATGATCTCTCCATGCGTGAAGTGCATGCGAAGTTGTCGGTCACATATGGCTGAGGTAAATGCGACCATAGTGAACGATGCTGTGCCTCCGTTCTCGAATTCTAGATTGACAACCTGGTTATCGCAAACATCATTCTTGCTTTCGTACACACATTGTCCGTAAGGACCTGTTTTCAGGGCTTTGGTTACGTTCTCGATGTCCGGGATACCGTCGACAATTGTTTCCGCAGGCCAACCGGTGTTTCCTCGAGTGACAGGATCCAAATAGACTGAAGAGATTAGCATCAGTATATCAAATAGAACGTCAGGCAGTGCGGCCTACTTCTCTTCGCACTGTAAGGGCACTCTTTCTCAATTGGACATTCAAGGCAACGAGTCGTATCACCAGCATCTATTGGCTTTGCAGAGCTGCGGAAATGCTGTAGAGATCCGAACGACGAAACCTTAATAGGGGGAGACGGTCCCATCCAATGGCAAATGATATCTATGTCGCTGAGAAGTCAATAGTATCAATATACTCGTGAGGCATTATGGAGTTTGTAAATACTCACTGACAGCTCTTCGTCATGAGAGAGAACGAACTGTCCTTTTCGCTCGCCCAGTTACCCCTAACGTAGGAATGAGCAAAGTGGTAGTGCCCCACTGGCTCAATTTGGACGAGATTGATTAATCGACCAAGAGATCCAGATTGCACAATCGCTGTAATCTCCTTACTATAGGGTGAATACCGCATAACTGCGAGGAAGTCAGAACGAGGAGAATCAAAGAGCAGGAACATACCGTGTCCCATTCCGAAAATCGTGCCAGCTTTCTTGATTGCCTCCTCCATCTTGATGCACTCTTCTAATGTCGTAGCCATTGGTTTCTCGCAAAGAATGTGGTATCCTTGTTCCGCAAATGCTAGTGCAACTTCGACGTGCATATGATCTTGCACTGAAATGATCACCGCGTCAGCAAGACGTTTCCCAATTGTGCTGATCGTTTCCGCAGATGCAGCATGTAAGTCCTTCCAGGTCTCAAAGACGAGGGTTGTATCGACCTTGTGTTGTTCTGCATAGAGTTTTTGAGTCAAAGGACGAGGTTCTGCGATAGCGACTACTTTGCAAGCTTCAGGGCATTCAAGAGCGTATTTTCCATAAGCCTAAAGAAAATTTAGCATTGAGAATCAAAGAAGATAAGAAGGAGCACTAGGACCTTTCCGCGTTGCCCGCAGCCAATTACAGCTAGTGTTACAGGCTCATATGGGACTTTGCCATTACTTGAGACATCAGAGGCGTACATGGGAGGGTCTTTTAGCTTTGAAGTTTTCCGCCAGAGAACCTTTGTTCCAGAGATGATAGAAGAAGCCATTATAAGGCAGACGGGGCGGCATGATTAGTTGATATGTAGCTTGTGGCAAAGGGATATCGTTATCAAACGACGGTGCGACTCTGCCGCTGCTCCCCGCTTACCCGCGTACGACCCGTATATGCCGCGTCTTCTGCCTCGTCTTGCTCAAAAACTAAAGTCCTCTGCGTCTCCTTCAAACCCTGAGCCTTTCAGCCTTGACAGCATTCGTTTTCGCGGTAAATCGCTCTGGAAGTCCTCCAAACCCGTCCCATCCTTCCACCCAGCAGAATACTCCCAGTCAATACTGTTGACTCCAGGAAATCCAATAACCACCTCCAGAGACTATGTTCGCCACAAGTCTTTACCTCCGAGACTTTTCGTGAAAGAAGGTCAAAAGAGTAGAAGAGGTTCCAATGAACGTACCAGAAAAATGACTGAGAAGGAGAGACATTGGTGGTCCAGTCCATATCGTATGTTATGACTTTTACTTTGCTACGCCCCTCATATGACGATGTCTCATATCTAGTTTTCAGTTCGAATGCTCTCTTCACCGATACGAAAATGTGTTCTGACTGAACGTTATCTTCCCTCTGGTAAGGCTGGAACATAATTTTTGTTGTTTTTTCCCTTCCCAATTCATGAAATTCAGATTTCCTCATACGCCTCGGTATAATGCGAGTACCCTCTTCCCGTGGGCAGAGATTTCTTTCTGCTAATCATCCCCCGGAAGCAGCTCTCATGCCTGATGGACTGGAACACTCCAGATTCAGGGTGAGAAGAGCAGGAAAGGCTACTTACATCCTATGCTGGAAGGAGGCTTTCCAGCAACTGAGAGTGACAGGTATACTTTGATCCCTTATTTGCAGCTACTGTGATCTGAATACACGAACAGGTGCCTATAAACGAGCTGTACGCAATGTAAAACTGCATTCGTCCTTGGAAGACCAAGTGCGGCATTTACTACGGCTACGAGTCTTGCAAGAGCTTGCAATCGCCGCAGACTGTCTGGAATATCGGCCGTATAAGTTATCTCATCACACATTAATTCGAAGATTAACTCGATGTGAATGGCAAGAGCTCAAGACTACAGGGACGATTCCTTTTCCTAATGCTATGGCGGTCCTCGTGGTTCCTCCCCTGAATCGAGACCCACAGTCAAAGAAAAGACTGGAAGGTTCTATGTCGCCTCTACCGCCTGTTTCTGATATTCCTATTCAATCCTCAAAAACTGCATTGCCGATGCGTACTATCCATCCTGCATCCAATGATATGTCTCTACCGGAGGATATACATCTATCTAAAACTCAGATACCACTCTATCATGGTGTTTCCTTGTTCCCTGATCCTGCTCAGCGCGCCTCACTCCATTCTCTACTTAACCGCATTTTGAAATCTGAGCGGGAATCTCGTTATGACGCAGGTCCTCTTTGTCAGAGAAGGCCTGTCCTTAAAGACGATTCGGGTAACCCCATCCCTCATAACCGGGAAGACGTGAATCGAGCTAAAGACAGAGACGAGAGGAAGGCTAGTCATGCGTACCTTTTAATGTCAGACGAGCGCACTGCTATGACGGCAGACATGGCTGCTATAGGTAAAGCATTGTGGAGGGTATCAATGTTTGAGGGGTTGGGTTGGGAGGAAGAGTCTCAATGGGTGAAACAATCAAAGTACCGTTCGATGGCTCAGCAAGAAAAGGAATACATGTACAGCGATCCGTAATTGCTAATTCGATAATTCAATCCTAGGCATTGGTTTTCAATTATGGAGGGAAGAATACAGTGTGAATAGGAGCAAGAGATTATACTTCTACTGCCATGGGCACGACATCTGACACCGCAGGAGGCGGCTTCTTTGTGGCAGCACCGAGAACCTCTCTACCTTCCCAGAATCTGGGTAACTGGTCTCCCGGTATGAACAACCTCTCCACGCCGTCTTCCGTAATTACACACATACGAATACAACCTCCAGAAGAACCATCGCGAGACATCGCGAGTGCCAATGCTACAAAATCAGTAGCGCATGAGTCTACCTTCTGATACTCAATGCATATCACATACTGTTTTTCACGAACTTCACAGTTTCGTCCCGTCCCCATCCTTCTTGATAGGCTGCATCACAATAACCGTATACATATGTTGATCCAGAGCCTAGAACGAAAGTGTGAGCAGGGCATCACAGCTCGACACAGGAACATACCTCCAATAGCCCAAGGTTGACGAAACAGACCACCTCCGAGAGGAATGTTGTACACGCTTGGACCGACTTCTTTGTCCCAGCCTGCCACGATGATACCGGCACTCAACTGATCTTTGTTCTGGTAGCACATTTTCTCCATTATAGCAGCAGCAGTGAGCACTGTCGGTGGACTGCCCATAGTCTGACTTTGTATCCTGTTATATCAAGAAATTTCATTGCAAATATGTTTGTGAACATACGCTTGCATCTGGAGATAATAGTGTCCAATGTCTGCAATAGCCTGTGTGTCTGCTGCAGAGCCAGACCGACAGCAGTATACACGGTCATGAAGGAAAGTTAATTTGTCGGTAACTCGATTGGCCTATAACAAAAGATGGTATGAAGATCTGAGAGATCCATGAACATGGGCTCGCACAATATAGCTTCCAGTGGTTGTACGACTGTCAGCACCAATGACCACCCCACCGTCGAATTGGACGGCCATGATCGAGGTCTGTGGGACAAGAGTTCAGTGCATAAATCGGACGAAAGAGAACTTTGAGACGCACACCGAGGTTGACCTCACCGCTCTTGAGCTGTTGTATGTCGATATGGTCCATTACTGGGTAAGATGAAGAGAAGGAAGAGAGTGCAGAAAGGTGAGAAAGTGAGAGGAACGGGGCTGACGCGTCTCGTTATACACGCGTCTCTATCACCCACTACATACCATCATGGCACCTAACCAGCTCAGATCTCTCTATAACGACCTACAGAAATCCTTCAATGCTAAGCCCTCAGACTTGAAGAAGTGTGGCGTTTTATTGTCCCAACTGAAGGTATGCTTCGTTCACTACAAGAAATATGACAACTAACACAAGATAGATTGGTCTCATTGAAGCCGGATTGCTCATTCCTCAAGGCGAGCCCAGCCTAGATGATTTAGTTGTAGCTCGTATGTATCACTGAAGTTCAATGAAGCGTGCACTTATACAATGGCCTCTAGGCGACATTCTGGAGATTGGCACGATCTGGAGTATTCGAACTCGGGATGTACCCTCATTCGACCGATATTTCTCTCAACTGCAAACATTCTATACAGACTACAGGTGAAGGGACTGTTACTCAGTGCTATAGCTTCAAATCACTCAATCGTTTAGTTCCATTCTCCCTCCCTCGAAACGCGAATTCCCAATACGAGGTCTCAACCTCATCCGACTCCTTACTCAAAATCGGATAGCCGACTTCCATACAACACTCGAGAGTCTGCCGCTATCTGCAGATGCCGTTGCAGACAATCCCTATATAAGCCATCCCGTCAACCTTGAACAATGGCTAATGGAAGGCAGTTATAGCAAGGTCTGGAATGCGAGAGAGGAGGCACCCGTCGAGGAATACAAATTCTTTGTAGACAGTCTGATGGGCACGATTCGGTACGTCTTCATCGGTCCATGCTGATCGTGTCTAACTAGTCTGTAGAAATGAAATTGCAAGCTGTGAAGAAGCTGCATACGAAAGCCTTCCGCTAAAAGATGCCACCACCCTATTGTTCTTTACAACTCAATCAGAACTGCTTTCCTTTGCTCAACAAGTTGCGTGCATCTACTGTCTTTCCAGTATTCTAAGCAACTAACATTCATGATACATGCAGCGTGGCTGGCAGGTTGATTTGACATCATCAACAATAACCTTTGCAAGAAAAGGAGAGGAGCAGGTTGAGATACCCAAAGAGAAGCTCATCTCTGCTTCCTTAGCGTACGCTAGAGAGCTAGAGCAGATTGTATAGATCCGACTCTGCATAATACTTATACTGCTATTGATTCATGAGGTCCAAATGTGTTATGCAGAAGATATGATACAAGACAATTATTCGAAAGTCTCGAGTGCAGCTTTGGCTTTTTGTTCCGCCTCTGCAAGCAATTCCTTTGGTACAGGGACATGAAGGCCATTTGTTTCATCACCAATCCACGACATTTCAAGCTCGAATTCCTTTTCTTTAGAATCATCGTGAACAAGGTAGATACTGATGTCGTGTCAGTACTATGAAAAATTCTGAATGATCAGTTACACTCACATTCTAGCAGCTTCAAGCACTGCTTGTCTTGTTGAGATCTCTGACAGCTTGAGCTTCTCTAATTCAGTCTTAGCAAGTTGGCGGCCTTTGCCAACCGCTGCACCGTGATAACCCTAGGTGCCTGTTAGTGGTTCGAAGACATTGAGTTTACAGCCCGGCTTACATAGAACACACCGCTAGGCTCAACTACAAATAGTGAGGGACCGTCCTGGTCCACACCACCGATGATAGTGCTGATTCCAAACGGTCGGACAGAGGAATAAAGGGTGTACACTTGAACATAAGAACCTAGCCTATCTGCGACATACTGTCGTTGAGAATAAGTCAGCGGTGAAGCAATTTAACACGATGCATGAAAACGTGCCTTCAGAGGTGCCGGGGCTCTAAAGGAATCGCGATAATTGGCTGATTCGTCCCGAGCTCTGTTTGCCAGCTGTCGGCCATCCGCGAGAAGACCTGATGTTGCCTATTGGAAAATTAAGGATATCGAAGGGAAACAAAGCACTAAACTCCCATACAAGCCCAATATGTCTGTCCACAGTCTGTATTCTTCGATTTGCCTCTGGGATTAGAAGTTTGGAATGTACCAACTTCTCTACAGCTAGTACGATTCCATCTTTTACTCTTAGACCGATTGCAGTCCTGAAAAGAATCAATAAGATTGTCTGATGTTTCAAAAGCGATCCATCTCACCCAGAGTTCTCCACGGCCTTATTGGCATATTCAACCTACTAGCAATCAGTGAATTGTAGTTTGCGGGTTTTCAGAGCTACTTACTTGAAATATGCGACCGTCTGGAGAGTAAGTGCTTGCTGAGAGATCGTAGCCAGTGCCAATGGAAGTCATGGTGTAAGTGAAAGTGATCAGAACTGGACGCGCAAGCGACTCAGACGCGTCAGTCACCGTGGGAATTCTTCCAGGCGCGTCCGAGTTCACAAGCTCTTAAAGTTACTCTAGGACGTATGCTTTGAGCTCATCGTCATGGCCAGCGACGAAGCTTCTTCTCTGCTCGACAATCACCCAATCTTCTCTACACCGCACCATATTACAAGCTCGGCCACTGACAATGAAACTCTTCTTGAGCTGTCTTCAAACACACTTCCACGATTCACCCGAGTGGGTGCCACTGAAGATGTTTCAGTACCATCAGGGCGCCGGCAAGTCATGGCACTCAGGGACACAGACCTTATTGTTGCTGCTGGAAAAGAAATCAGAATGACTTCTCTCGGTGAAGCGAAATTTCAACGAAGTCATCTGAAGCGTTATAAGGTTTGTCTTGAAGTAGATCGTGGATGTTCACCTGCTGATCCCGAGCAGACGTTACATACACCGAATCTGCAATTCGAGATCCATCAAATTTCTTTGAACTCCAGCGGAAAGCTTTTGGCAGTGGCTGGCGCGTTCCAGGTCGCTGTCGTAGTGCTCCCGCGCGCTGGATATCACAGACTAGTGCCTGAAACTATTGATTGCAAGTATGAGCATACTGAGATATTCGCGTAAAACTGTCTCAAGATTTGCTTTCTAGGTCTGTTCAGATCGGTCAATTTTATCATGCGTCGGACTCGGCCACACCAATCGCCAAGGTCGAATGGCACCCTTTAGGAGAAGCTGGCTCGACTTTAATGGTTATGACGGTGGATGGGAAGCTAAGGTACTACGCTCGCAGTCATTCTGTAAGTTGTCCTGCTGACCTCGAATTAGAGAATATGATATTTCGGTGGACACTGAAGAACCTCAGCAAGTCCTATCATTTGTCCCTGAAAGAAAGCCCGGAAAATCATTCATTGCAGAGGATGCCTCCGAGCGTGAAGTAGCGTCTTTTACCCTCGGCAAGGGTAGAGCCGACTGGGGTCCTCTCACTGTCTACGCTTTAATGGGGTCGGGCGATATTTATGCTATATGTCCTTACATGCCCAAAAATGCGTCAGTGTTTCTTTTCTATTTTCTGGAATTCTTATTAAACACCACGCAATCGTTATAGGTCTGTTTCTTCTGCCTACATCCATTCGCTTGAATGTTTCGTAGCCGCTAAGCAGGAATTTCTTGCGCAGAACGATGCGTCTTCTGCGTCCAAAAATCTGTCTACACTATATGACTATCAACATAAATATATAAGTGCACTTCTCAAACAATTACCTCCTGGAACCGTATTCCCAGCACCCTCTCGATCGATATTGATGCATCCTCCAACCACAATCAAAGCCCCTGCTGCTCGACAAGGTCCTTTTCTTCTGCAGCCTTCGCCCAGGCTGATTGAGGGAAGCGATGGGGGCGATGCGACCGATATGACATATCTCTCATTTGGCCAAGACTACGCTGACGGGAACGGAGAAGGGGACATGACGGAAAACCTGGGCGTCATTTTGATTACATACCAAGATGGGAAGGTCGATGTATGCTTGGATGTAGAAAAAGTAGAAGGGAGATGGGAAAACAGACAGGTACAGATGTTCTGCTGTTTTTCTCTCCATTCCTCATAGGTTTCCTTCCACTCTAGAGCTCCCCCAACGACTTGCCGATGCTCGCAGTTTACGAGTCCATTGACTTGGGTTTGGTCTCGTTACTCAATTCCTTGCCGTCGTCTCAAGGCAATCGTTTTGCCCTGGAGCTGCTACAAGGCAACCATCCTGTATGTCATGTGGATCCAATACATCAAGACACGATATACGTGTATCATGCCTTTGGGGTACATGCGTTGCATCTTCGACCCATTCTTCAAAGTCTCTTCGCAGCCCTTCGCGCTGACGACGATGCAACCGATTCTTCCCCAGAATTGTCATCAGCCACTTCTGTTCAGCCCATTTTATCAACTTTCTCAGTCGAGCGCAAGTACGTGAATATTGTTGATTCTTTCGACTTCTATATGCATGTACTAATATTAACTCTATTCCAGATCCTCAAACCCTGTAATAGCATTAGTTATTCCAGACGATGTCTACTTGTCTTATAGTATATACGTGCTGACATCCGCCATGCGAATAACTTCCTTTTCGCTGAACCCTCGCCCCGAGTCTCCGAGTCCAAAGACGTCACAGATCCCTTCCACCCCAGCCGGACGCTCCGAATCATCGAACATAAGTCTGCAGCCCATCGGGGATGGTCCCCCTGCCTATATTTCTCTTCTTGGGACAGAGCCATGGAAACCTCCTCCAGTACTGTCTCGTCCTGCTGGTTTACCCTCGAATCCTCGACTTTCTTTACCTGCCACTAATGCAAGGAATGCAGAGTTCATGCTCACGCCTGATACGCTGCGATATCTTGCAACAACAGTGGCACACCTGAGCGGACAAATTCACGAGGCTCAGCTTGCGCAGCGCGGTGCGGAGGGCAGGGTTGCATTGCAATCTCAAGAACTCTTAAGACTCATTGGCAAATGTCGTGAACTCATGTCTCTTATGGAAACGTTAAAGGGGCCTAGGCGAGAAGCAAGTGAAGCTCGGTTACACAAGGTGGAAGAAAATCAAAAGCTCTTGCTTCGACGTTTGGACCGAATGTTACAGACGATGATGGAAAAGGCTTCTCCGGAACTCAGCGAGCACGAGACCAAGTGGTTTGAGGAACTGAAGAGGATGAAGGAGACCGTTATCGGCGCTGGGAAATACGATGAAAGCTCTCTTGCTGCAAGGACAAGACTGGTGGGTGTCTTGATTAATTCGTATATTCAAAATTAATCTTCTCACCATTCTCTAGTTGGAACGTGAATATGCTCGCCTAATGCCCAATCTCAAAGCTATGGTGGAAAAAGAGAAGCAACAACGGAGTAAGGTCGCAGAAAATAACAAAGGTCTCGGCTTTTCTCAGGCCTTTGAGCTTGGGGAACGATCAACTTTCGAGTCAGTTTTCCTTCTCTCTCGACGATGATGAAAGTAATCATTCACACTGTCATTTTAGACGTGCACGACTATCCGAAATGGAACAAGAAGTTCTCCAATTGGCATCAAAATTGGATATTACATTAGGACGACCACCGTCAGCTCAGTAGCTCCTTTGCTTGATTGTGTTGTAACATAGTATAATGAGCTGTATTTTTACCTAAATGATTACTCCCTTGACCTGTGACCTTTTCCAGTGAGAGCAGAGAAGATACATCATGAGGTAAGTAAATACATTCATGAAGATCATTAGTACACATAACGGACTAGAATGGATTACTCAGATTGCAAACATAGAGATACCACAGAGAGGCTTACAGTCTGGGTTCTCTTTATCCGTCAAATCATCAAAAGCTTGTCTGTGAGTGAGATGTTCGTCCTGACACGATAACAAATTATCATTCATCCTGCATATACATCTTAATGTGCGCTTACCGAGTCTTCACCGCTGGCTTTGGTTTCTTTCAAAGACTGTGCCCGCCTCTTCAGAATGTTCCGCCGCATGAGATGGACGCGTAGCAAGAATATCGTTGCTAGTTGTATACCGTAGATGATCATATGGGCAATGAAAGCCTTCACGTATCGTGGCGCATCATTACTTTGGAAAACTGCAAGAGGTCGATCCGTATCTGATGTAGATAAGGGAATAGACAGGCTTACCTTGAGGACCGACAGCATTTCCGACAGCCCATGCACTAAAGAGACAGATTATAAGCATAGATAGAGAGAGAGGTTAAATAAGTAGGTAGCTTACATGAATACGAGCGAAGAGGCAATAACTTGTTTAGTGCGCTGAAAAAGTTGGACTGAGTCACCATCTTGAAAAGATAAAAAATCTCCATACTCCTGCGACATTATTGCTCATGACGGCCAAGTTGAGAACAGCGACAGCACCAAACCCTTGCGTACAACTGAAACGATCGTGTTTAACAATATGCATTATTGTCGGATAATGAGACTTACTAGAATGCTATTAAGAGCCCAACCTTAGTTCGCGACGATGCCGGGACACCTATACCAACGTCATTATCAATCGCTGGGTGAGTACGCGTACTTTACATACATAGGAATACAATTGTGCCTGCGATATTGGGCAGAGTATAAATCTATTTGGCGGTCAGTACTCGATACCCGATACAAGTGAAGGTGGACTTACAAAGGCGAGGAAGAGTTTCTGTCCATACCTTTTTGAAAGGTAGGCTGCACTGAATAGAAACGCCATGATGATTGCACCTGCAGTGTATTAGCAGTTAATAAGCAAAGTCGCAAATGTATGAGGATACGTTTATACCTTGAGCAATGGCAAGGAGATAGGTCTGTAGGACCGTAAAACCCTGGCAGACATCACATGAACATTATTCGAAATGAATTTAACGGAGAACACAGCTGCTCACGAAAGCATTCAAGATGATGTTGGAAAATGCCCCAAGACCTCCGGTGGGTAGACCATTTGTAAAGGAGATCAGCGTCACAGCCCATACAATAGGATCCTTCAAAGCTTCGACTAAGCCATATGTTAGTGAGAGTACTGGGATCTTAAAGCTGATAGGGCAAACCTGCTTGGTATATCTATTGATGCGTCAGCATCAAGTCGGATACACAGTTACATGAATACAAGCAAGCCTACCTTGAACTCTTTATTCTGGATTCCTGTCTCGTTCTTTCTCACACGTTCAGCCATGAGTACGCGGTCTTCGGGTGAAAAGCATCTTGCTCGCATAGGACTGTCTGGAAGCCACCATGCTATGAAGATACCCCATACAAAAGTTACACAACCCAGGAGCTGAGCGGGAACGGTAAGCGGATGATTATGAACAGTATGATCTCCTTACCGTGAATAGAATCTGCCAGTTCTTCAACTTTACATGTTCTATGTGGGCGATGCCGTATGCAATAAGGCCTCCAACGCATTGCTGGAAGCCATTCATCGAGTAGAAAGACCCTATGACAAGCGCCTGCTCTTCTCTTGTATACCACATGGTTGATCTATGTCATAGAAAATAAATCGTAGCAAGGAGTTGTCAAGCGTCACAGTCAACTCACAAGAACACGAATGCTGGTTGACAGACGGTTTCAAAGATACCTAACAAAGTTCGTACAATGACCAGGCCTGTGAAGTTTGTGCAAGCAGCGGTACAGGCTAGAATTGCTCCCCAGGCAGAAACACTGAAATGAACGAAACACTAAGTAACATAATGACAAGATCACACATGTGCTTTGAACACGCACTTGAACGCAAGATACTTTCCGATGGGCAAGCGTTGTATGAGTCGGTTTGTTGGAAACTCCCAGACCAAGCTGGGTATTCAGAAAAAGAATAAGAATGAGCACCAACATACGCGTAGAAGGGCTCACATAGCAAGATAGACTGAAGTATGCAGGTCAGCAACTTTCGTCAATCGGTCCTCAACAAAACGTACCACATGTTGTTAACCAAGCATATTGCTGTCCGACAAGGTGCGTGTCTTCACGTATACCCATGATTGAGGCAAAGTTCAGAGTGCTATTCGTTCCTGTTAGTTTACTAGTTCCACTGGAGTTTGGCTAACGATGTTTACCCCTTGTCTAAGGTTTGAGCGACTAGCAAGTCCGTCAATATAAAATTTAAGGCGATATTTCCGGCTTGCAAGACTTACAATACGTCACCACCATGACGACCTGTGCGAGTACAACGCGTTCAGAAAGGCTGAGAGAAGTGTTTCAAGAACTACACTGACCAGAACACGTTTGTGGATCATCCATCTCAGACGGCTGTTTGTCGCGTCGTCAATGACAATGGGCTTGGACGTGTCAGTACCATGTTTCGCGAAGAACTCCGCCACTTCAGAGTCGATGCCAGGAAGGGGAGCTTGTAGGACGAACGTATTTCAGAAGGTATATCATATGCTCACCGGACATTTGGAACCTACCTCTTCCAGTGGATCCGCTGCGTATAGAATAGAGATCTTTTGTAACATCTTCTATGTGATGCGCTTCTGGGACAGCTGCATCTTTCACTTGGATAGACATGGTTCTGCCACGGGCTGAGAAGGACAAAACTAGGCGGAGAGACGTCGGGGACCCATTATTTGCTCGAAGCAGTCTCCTTTTGAGGAGAGAGAAGGCTAGTACGTTGAACCTGTGACCTCTCTGCCCAGCTCTGTCCGGTCAGACAAAATGAAGGGCAATCAAATACCCTCTAAATGTTGATCGTGTGATACCATCCCCACCTCCTTCCACGGCCCGGCGGTCACTGCTCTATCATTCAAATATTCACCAGCTGAACGATGTATGTGCCATCGATTTTTTTTCGTTTTTTGAAACATGTCAGCCAGAAACGCAAATCCTGTCAAGGTGAGTTCCAAAGTACACTGATATAGAATTATGCTTAGTGAAAGAAATGCCTAGACATCTGTTTTGCAGCATATTCGCAAGTTGATTGATTGCCTCGTCAATATCAAGGATGAGACAGGCGAGTTCCTTCTGACCTTGGAAGATGGAAGGGTAATCGACACGAAAGGCTGGAATGATTGGGAAGTAAGCAGTGTCATTTCAATACTGTCTACGCATATAAATTGATTGCATCTCAGTGGACTCATGGCGTAGGTCAGGATTAGACCAATCATTATCGCGGAGATCCCTGCTGACTTACTGTTCACAAATAGGCTTGTATGGTCTTTTGAAATTCTATGACATTACAGGAGACGAGGAATCTTTGAAGATTGCTTTAAAATGGTTCCACGATCGCTTCGAGGTTGGTACGACCAAGGTGGGTGTAAACGCTTCATATCCACCTGACATTTCCCGCTCAAGTTTTCATTAGAATGTGAACACCATGTCACCTCTACTCACCGCCGCGTATCTGCATGAGGCCAAGAAAGCCGACTACCTTGTACATCTCGATTCCTGGGCCGAATGGGTGATGTATGATATGCCACGCACAGAGGAAGGCGGCTTGCAACATATCACTTACAGCCAAGAGAACTATCAGCAGCTATGGGATGACACCCTCATGATGTCCGTTCTTCCATTAGCAAAGATTGGCCTAATATTACAGCGCCCTCATTATGTGGAGGAAGCAAAGAGACAGTTCCTTCTTCAGTAGGTCAGACACATACTCAGCCGTCAATCATTACTGATATTGTTGCATTCGATAGCATTAAATATCTCCAGGACATCCAGACCGGCTTATGGTTCCATGGTCAGTTTTACGATTTTCCTATACCTCATATTTTAGTTGAAGCCATTGTTCAGGCTGGACGTTTGATGGGCGCCATCATTTTGGCAAAGCTCGTTGGGGTCGAGGCAATTGTTGGGTCACTGCCGCCATTCCTGATTTTATCGAGATGCTTCAATTGCCCGCGACGGACGGGGTCCGGCTTTACTTGACCACTTCTCTTGTTGCGCAAATAGATGCTTTGGTCAAGTACCAAGATACTCAAACGGGTTTGTGGCACACGATTCTTGATGACGACACTTCGTATTTGGAGGCGTCCTGTACGGCAGGATTTGCGTACGGTATTCTCAAGGCGCCCCGGCTCAGACTGATCCCGAAAGAAGACCGCTATGTGGTGACTGCGAAGAGAGCTATCGATGGTGTACTTGCCAATATCACGGACGCGGGAGAATTGAAACAAGTCTCGTTCGGGACGCCTGTTTTTGACAATATTGACGGCTACAAGTCGGTGCCTCTGACCAGTATGCCATATGGGCAAAGTCTAGCACTGTTAGCACTGACAGAATACCTCAGGACGCTGGTGTAGTCCAGGTACATGTAATAGCATAGAGTAGCATTTTCTCTTCTGCCAAGCCAATTTATATGAAACGAGAATAAGTAGATTAGATTGAATGTAGTAGACGCGATAGATTGTCCAAGATACACGCGACATACAGTCCTCTGATACACATAGATTGGTAAATGGTACACTTAAATCCTTACTCCACATTCTGGTTACCCCCTACCAGTCTGCCGGAGTCAGGGGCAATGCCATGCAGTCTACCGACGAGACTACTTTCTCTCGTGCCCCTCTCACTGTCCATTACACGACCCCGCGGCGAGTCTTCTCCGACCCAGCTCATTGCCCTTCGTCGTTCATAAGAATTTGGAGTGTGAAGAAAACCCCTCTCGAAATCGCGAAGAGAATGTTCTCGAGGAGGAGTATGCACCAATAACAGAGGCTTTGAAGGCAGATCAACACGTGTTTATAGTAAGAAGGTCAAGTCAAGAAACAAACCTGAGCGGGAGACAAGCCCATAACACTGATAGCACTGTGCTTATGCTTCAAGATCGGATCGTCCTGAATACCCTGAGGAAGTACAAGAGTTGCTTTCCTCCTTCGTGAAAACGATCCTGAGCTTAGATTCGCAGCCACTTGTTCGGCGCGCACGTCTTCTGACGACAGGTCATTGTCCGGCTGCTCCTCCGGGGCGTTGTTCGTCTTTTCCCCAGGTGACCATGCAATAATGAAAACACCTGCAAAAGTAGCGGCGCAACCATAGAGAAAAGTAACGATTTGATGGAAAGTTGCCTTCTTGAAGTCACCATAGAGTATGGCAGAACCAATGATAGCTGACAGATTAAAGAGAACAAATTGGATAGGTATTACGATCTGATATATGTTAGCAGTGCGTTGGAAGTCCTCATCTGAGAAAATAGCTACCTTGCTATCGAATCTCATCAATGCTCTATTAAGATATCGAATTTGTCCTACCCCTGTAAGGACGAGAACCTAGAAACAGGTTGGCTTTCTGTCGACCCAATAAGACTTCCCACTCACAAGGATCACTGGATAGGTAATTATCTTTGTGAATACTTGAGACCAATTCATTGTCAATAGAGTAGAAACAGCCTTGGTTGACAAAACAGTGAATCCACCTGTATGTGCGTGGTGAGCAACACGTCCAGAGTAACGATTCAAGAGGAGTCTCACCGAAAAGAGCACAAAGTCCTACGTCAACCAGGACCCATTTTTGCCCAACAGGTCTTTGTGATAGTGCAGCGAGAATTATTGCACCCGCCACGTAGATGCATGAGTATACAATGAAAGGCGTTTGTGCGATTGCATGAACAAGACCGTCGGGGTCTAACCGTCCATCTGATGCATTTGAAGACAGTACAACAGTTACAGCACCGATAATAGCTATGATCACACCCAGTAAATCACGCTACAAAACCGTTAGCCATCGTAAAATCGATACAGTCGTGATTAACACCTTTCGGAACCGCTCACGCAGAATGAGAGGAGAAAAGAAGCAATTAGCTATGAGTGCAAACTGAACCACTTGTCCGTTAATGAAAGGCGCGAATATCTGAAGTCAAAACACTGACGGTACCCAGGGGAGCAACCACCGATGCCGGGGCCCACGCATAAGAAATGAAATTCCCTGAGATCAAGTTTGAGTATACGAAATTGCCATTCGTGACGGATGTACCTAATTCTCCAACATTCATCAGCAAGAATCCTGACCACCTAATTTGTTATCTGAGCTTTCGATCTGTATCACATCAGGAAGTGAATGATACCATAGTTTAGACTTCAGGTAGTCACTCTCATTCCCATTTTCAAAACTATGTGACGGGCTTCTAGTTTGCGGTTCTTTATTTGAAGCGCCGAGTCCGTTCCGCAACGATTCCTCGGTGATGATATCCACTGGCAACACGATTGGACGAGGTTTTGGCTTTGACCTGAATGGAAGCACACGGGACATAAACCTCTTCCTTGAAGGCCTCGCGGGAGAAGACGGTATTGAACTTGTAGATGACGCGCCATATTCGCCTGGAGACTGCGGATCATGCGGAAATGGCAATAATCGAGTGGTCTCTGCGACATGACTAGTACTTGCTTGAGAATGGTGAACATCAGCAGCATTGAGTTCGACATTAAGAGTCTCCTGGCCCTCATCTCCTTCATCAACAGTAGAAACAGGCCTGCTTTCGTCACTCTGGATCGATTGGGTACTTTTTCGTGGGCCATTTCCATTAAAATGCGTTGACTTCTCCGCATCGAGACGCTTGTGAGCTAATTTTTGCAAATTCAAGGCAAGTGAAATGAGAACATTTCCGGCGATGGCGACCGTAATGCCAATGACGGTTGCGGTGGTCAATTCAGGAAGTATGTCACGTCGTATTCCATCAGGAATATCTGTCGAGACTACAGAATCAAGGTCAAAGATTTTTGCAGCTCAAGCTTTGGAACACAGAACTGACCATCTAATGAGCGACTAAATAGATGCATGCCCAACAGGCTGTGTGGTGCTCATGAAAGAGACTAGGAACTAAGGAGGAGTAAATAGAAGAACGATATTACCATAAGTAGCCTACCCTCAGGGCCGCCACGCGCGAATTAGTATGCATGCCCGGGCCCTGAAACTGAACTTAGTTTACAGCAGCCCTAAGCTCAGCCTTTCTCATACATGCGTGTACAACATACGGCACACCCTTTACCATCCTTTCCTGTCTATACATCCTCTTTCTTGTCTCCCAATGAAGTCGTAATCGGTGGTGGTGGCGGTTCGTCTAAGAGCGGAATCAAAAACAAGCTCGTGAGTTGAGTTGCCTAGTTTTGAAGTGTGCTCTCAGTTGACAAAAGCGTAGAGGCTTTATACGGTCGGAAACGATCGCTCTTTGAAACTCAAGGATGAATACGAACTAGCCCCAGGAGAAGATGCACCAATGAGTATGGCCGCCAGCCCTGACGTATGCTCCTACCTTCTTGTCGTACTGTCAATAAATTCAACAGTTTCAGGGCTCGGGCTTTGTCTGCGGTGTTAATAGCGTACTGGAGAAGCTTACCCAAGGACAGAACGAGAATTGTCGCGCTTTCAAGGTTGTCAATGGAAAGTAAGGCTGACGTGTACGCGTCTTAGACGTGTTTCATTTATTCCGACTTGTAGGGTTTCGCTCTCGGGAACTCGTGGAACTCTGGTAGTCAAGGACGATGAAGACGATTTTCAGGCAAGCACTTGGCACAGGAATGAGGAATGCTGGCTGATGCGTACTCTAGAAAGTCACTGCACTGTCTCCCGACGGAAAATTGCTGGCAGTAGCAGGATCAAAATCGGTTTGTACTATCGTGCATATACATAGGCCGTTTCTAATCATCGGTTTCTAGCTTCATTTGTTATCCTATCCCTCGCTGAACCCCGTTTCACGTCCTGTGGTAACAGACAAAGAAATATACGATGCTACCTTCTCAAATAAAAAGGTATATATCATCTCTAATGTTGAATTTGTCCAGATTCATAAATACCTTGCAGCTTATTATCACCACCACAGCCAAGCTCCAAATTTACAATCTGCCTCGGCCCTCTTCAAAAGGCAAGAAGAAAGGGAAGGCAAAGTCACAAAGTGTAGGCTCTGCGGATACTCAGCTAGAACTCGAACGTGTTGTTGAAATCCCCGAATCTCTTGGCGGAAGTGCTTCAAATACTTTTAGAGCTGCAAGGTGCTTTAGCTCTGCGCTCTTATTCTGTTGAAGTCATGTAACCGCCTTTTTTGATCTAGGTATCACCCGGAAAACGATGGAATCCTCTACACGGTCATAAATTCGATACCAAGTCGCAGTCGATCTAAGAAGTCTTCCCCTAGGAAATCTTTCGTCTGCAAGTGGAACACAGAGTCTTGGACCGTGGATAAGACAAGAAGAGTTGGAGACCTTTCTGTCACTTGCTTCTCTGTTAGGTGAGTGGTGCACTGACTAGCATTTGATGGTTTTTTAAATTGTTTTTTCAGCCCCAATGGCAAACTTTTAGGGTATGGTTCCTCAGACCTTACTATTGGTCTACTCGATGCCGTTACGCTGAACGTCAGTACCCTTGCTGGGAATGTTCTGGCAGTATACTGATATGCGAGACAATTCACAGCCAGTTGCCACCATACTTAAGGCGCACGAACTTCCTCTGACTACAATCGCATTCAACACCGAGTCGAAGCTACTGATTTCTGGCAGTGCTGACAATTCGATACGAGTCGTTGCTCTCCCAGAGTATGTTGGAGGTTCCAGTAAGTCATACTTGTTCACCGTAAACGTGCATGAACTTATTGGTGGTGGTAGATTGGGGCTTCATAGTACTTCTTATTCTTACTATTATTATTCTGCTCGTAGCTTATGCCTTGCGGAAGTAAACTATTTGAGCACTGGCAGCTGGTGGGCTGTAAGGTATTATTGCGACAGTCTTTACTGCTTGTATTTATGCTACTTATATATTGAAACACATTATGGGTATGCAATGTCAAGTACAAAATCAGTGACCAGCTCTGGGGATCTGTTAATCGTAATCGTCCGTTTCTACGAGCTTTCGCTTCACGCCATTCGTGCCTTCCTCATCCAAAGTGGTCTGTACTTCCTCCATAGCATCGCTGTCATCATCGTCCCCTGCGAAAAGACCATCATCATCATCACCCATGTCACTCCCATTCTCCCTAGCATCTCCATTACCATCGGCATCTGAAGGCAAGTGTATTGCACTGATCGGGAAGGGAGCCTCTTCACGGACAGGTTCCTGGGACATAGAAGCTGCCGTAGAAGAGACACTGCGAGCCTCTGTCGGTTCCGGTATTGGGGCAGGCTCCATGTCCTCGTCTTCTTCTTCCGATTCTGATTCCTCTATTTCTTCTATTTCCTCGTCGTATATTTTGACACCAGGGGGAGGTTTGTTCGGCACGAGGTCAAAATCGATGGATGTAAGACATTCGGACGGCTGTGGCAGACGGACACCGAACACTTCAGGAACAGCAGGCAGAGGGATGGCATTAGTTTGTGTAGCTAGTGACAATATGTACTTGAAACGGCGCGTTAAAACGTGAGTACGGTTTGCGACCACAATGACTCACCTCTGAAGGAACTCTTCCTCCGAATTCCCATCCTACACGCGCCTGCACCGCAAGCACCACGTCGTCTATATCGAGTTTGTCTTGCCGTCCAGCATGGTCGGCATAGACTCTGGCGTCAGTCAAGATCTGCTGGGTATATCTATTGGCGAACTCGAGCAATTGGTGTAGTACACCCGGCTGAGCATCATGCACTGAAGGAGTAGAGGATAAGATGAGAGCTATTGCCCTAGCAGTGGGCGGAAGATTGTCTGCTGGACGGAATGGAGTAGCCATAGGGCTAGTTGAGCGAGGCGGAGTAAGTGGCCGAACCGGGCATCGGCCGAGGAGTAACAGCTCCGGTCGGATCAGTTCGGACTCCCAAATTTGTCTTATCTGATTACGCATGTATGCACGTGATCCTGCCGAATTTTTCAAACCCAGCTAGCCAGTGGTAAGAATTGCGCTCCCTGCTATCGTCACGCTCTAAACCCTCGTCCCTCCCACCATGTTCCGCTCAGCACTTTCGCGAACCGTCCTTTCTGCTTCAACTGCCCCTCGTCTCAATGCCTCTAGAGTCGCTTCAAGGCCGGCTCTGAGCCGTAGGTATCATGAAAAAGTGATCTCGCATTATGAAAGGCCTAGAAACGTATGTTCTGGCGTCTACCTGAGTCTGGACCATCTAATCTGATAATTTTCTTTCTTAGGTCGGGTCACTGCCCAAAAATGACCTTGACGTAGGTACTGGACTCGTAGGAGCTCCTGCGTAAGTTCATTCTTCCTTGTCTGCATCAGTTGTTACTAGGTGGCTCATCACTCTGGTCTCTCAATAGTTGTGGTGATGTGATGAAATTACAAATTCGCGTCGACGAGAATGGCATTATCTCAGACGTGAAGTTCAAGACCTTTGGATGCGGCAGTGCCATTGCGTCCAGCTCCTATATGACAGAGCGAGTCAAGGGTCTCTCACTCGAGGAGGCAGGCAAGATCAAGAATACAGAGATTGCAAAGGAACTTTGCCTGCCTCCAGTCAAACTACATTGCTCTAGTGAGTGTCACCTGGTGAATCTTGCTTCATATCTCTTTGACTAAACATTCTGTGTTATTTAGTGCTTGCTGAAGATGCTATTCGATCAGCTATTCGGGATTACAAGTCGAAGCGCAATTCCATGGCCAATCCCAAACAGAAGGGGTTCATTGATGTTACCCAGAGTGCAGTAACCGGGGAGACAGTGGCTACTGCACATCCTGGGCAATCATAATTCAAACTTTGCTTTGCTTTCGCATCTTGACATGGAGTCCGCTTTAAAATTCACATTGCATCTTATGCAGCCCGTAGTAGTAGAGCTTGTATCTTACTGTTAATCCTTACTGCTTATCCCTCTTTTGTAGTATATGTATTATTATGCGCATTCAGATATTTTGGTTTGGAGATACATGCCAATGGTGAGCGAAGAATAGCAGGAGCATAATAATGTGTATATTAACAGTAAGAATACAGTCAAGCACCTTTCTGACCAACGAATGAAAAGCTGCCAGCTGCAAACCAACGTTCGTTTGCTTCCTTGACCCGCTGCGCAGCAGTGGCGCGATTTGTCAGCTCGAACCCTATTCAAGACGTTGAGAAGAAAATATATAGCCGGAGAAAAGCGGAAATTACCTTGGGCAGGCGTAACGCTGAGTGAGGTAGCAGTTCCAGAAGTCTGAGAGCCACCTGCTTGGGCCGCCCGCGTCAGTGCTGCAGTGCGTAGCTTATTAGCCTTCGACATTTTAGCTGAAAAACAAGGTTAAAGATCAGTGAGAGGTAGCACAAAGGACGTTCACAAACCTTTACTCTTTGCCTCTCCTAGTCCTGCCCTGACTTTGCCAGTCCCGACACCGATCATACCCAAACCCTTTGTTTCATCAAATGCACCCACCTCCTCCTCTGCTTCGCCGAACGCCATACGATTCTGCAACTTGCGCAGCTCCGTCTGTGCGTAAGCTTCCTTCGCTTTTCGTGCACTAAGTGATATGCATTAAGAACCCCGTATGTATGGTTGATCATCGAGACGTACCGCTTTCCACCGCGCCGCTTCTTAGGCCCATCGTTAGGTATAGGAAGCGCTTTCACAACCTTGGATGGAGGAGGAGCAGCAAGACGATCGATATGTTTTTCGATTTTATCTCGAAGCGATTCTCCATAGCTACCTGTACCGAGCTTTATTACAAGAATGAGCCAACAAGAGCATATAGACTCACCATCCCTTTGGTGACGTTCTAAGTCCATCCGTGCTGCGAGAACAGCTTTGGCCCCTATTGTTCTTTGAATCTTCAGTTGGTACTCAGGCGGGGTCTGTGTAACCAGCTCGGACTGAAAGATAAAGCCGGTGTGCCGTCGCTGAGTCGCGGTAGAGAAACCAGCTGCTATCTTCTTCTGAGCACCGAGAAGCTATATAGTAGAAGGCTTTAGCAGACAACCCAACCATGTATAAACGACCTTACATGAACATTGCACGAAGGCATCTTCGCGAGCCCCCCAAGACCTCCCGCAACACCAAGCAGCTTTGCAGCTGTTGTAGTTCCGACAATAGCCGACAGATTGGGAGCAAGAACGTTCATCCGAGAGCTGACATACATGAAGATCTGGATATAGCCTTCAGCACGACATCACACTAACCATATACAACTAGCGCACCTTCTTCCTTGCTTCTTCTAAACGATCCGCAAGATCACAGGCCCGCTCTACTGCTGCCCACTCTGCATCCGAGAGCTGCCTGCCAGACGTGGTCGTAGCAGTAACCACCACACTCATGATGATAGCGGCAGGTAAAACACCAGACAAATCTACTTTCGTTAAGTCCTGTGGCAATGTTGACTGATTGGTAAGACGAATAGAGATGAAAGTGCTTGCCTCGCTGTTACCCAATACGCGGACAGAACGAATGAACATCGAAGCGTCTGTAACCAGTTGCTCTAACTCAGGAAACTTTGGCGCGTAGTGATCCCGTATGAACTAGAAGGCAATAGAGAGAAGAATTTCAATAATCAAAAGAGAAAGAAGCAACTGACAGTCATTTGCCTTATGCACAATAAGAATCTCATTGTCAACATCGACAGACAGGTTATTGGCTTGCACGATGACATTGTATTCTGGGTTTATGTGCGCTGGAAGAGCCATAACTTCGGGTGTGCTTGGATTCTCCTGGTACTTTTCTATATCCTGCAGAATGGTTGATTGATTATTCTTCGTTGAAAATAGGCTGGACCAACCTTGAGGATGTCGACCATTCGTTTGCTCCCTTCAAGTTTAGCAATTTTACCAACGTCCTCCACAGCTCCCAAGTCCATGGCTTGCACGTCTTCTGCGTCTAGTTCATCTGCAGGTTTTACACCCCCTGGGAGCACTAGGCCTCCAATCTCCTGATTCTCGTCGGCCTCGCCTTCGTTTTCGCCTTCTGACATCTCATCGTCAGGCCCCTCTGCTTTTCGCTTCAAATTTACCGGTGGAGGAGGCATCGCCTCAGCATCACGGTCTTCCTCGTTTTCTTGGCCGCCATCGTCAGAGAGACCGTCAAGGTCTGCGAGAAGCTCGTCTGCGAGACCGCTCATTGTAGAGAAGGTTAGAGTGATCGTGGGAAAGCGAGATACGTTCGATTTACGACTAGTGCGCCGCAATTGCAGAACATCTGCATCAGCAACTTTACTAGGTGCTTGCGCAAGCTCGCTGGGGGGTGAAAATGGAGACTGCCCTTCAGGAAGATATATGTCTCCCGGTAGAGCTCTGGCCTTTCATCTTTTCCCGTCTCGATCTCTCCGACTTGCGCAGCACCGCTTTGACTTGTCGCTCGTTTCGTTGGCTCGTTCAACCGTACTTGTACCGCAATCTCACCATCGTTTGTGAATACTCTTGGGAGACCGTCCAATATTCCTACCAGACGTTTCAGCGCAAGGGACTAGCTCAAGCGCTTGACCGCCTGAAGTTCTTCGCTTCCCCGCACATTGCCCCGCATGTGCGTGTATGCTCGATTCAATTTCAAAGGTGGCCCGATCCCGACTTTGTACCGGTCCTGGACTTGTTTTGTCGAAAACTTTGTCTATTTCAGCACCTGCAGACGCTGTCCTTTCACGGTGTCCTCATTACCGCAGAGCGGGCAGCCGACATCTCGCGAGCGCAGTTTTTAAAATCCCTGATGCTCACAGACTGTGAAATGGAGGTGATGAATCTGAGTGCCAAGATACGTACGGAAACGCTCTCCGTATCCAAGGATGACCAAGTTTTTTTGAATGGGAGCAAGGCTCGCTGGCTGTCACTTGTTGATACCAACTCCCTTTCCAGGTTGTTCCTCGTCACCAGTGCCGCTGCTCTCGAGATGTTGTCCGAAGTAGCAACTACTGGTAAAGCTCTGCCGTCTCTGCGCAGCCTTCACTTGAACCGTGAGCGTAAGGTCATCCATTCCTCTGCGCTTTCTTCGGCTCTCGCTCAATGTCCTGCTCTGTCGCGACTACATCTATTACGCAAACCGGAACCTGAGAAGAAAGGGGAGATGGCGGTGCTCCCTGAAAACTTCTTTACCCGCAAACTTCTCGTTTACGATGGCCCTCACTGGTTCTTGCCTTCCCTACAGGGGGAGCAGTTGAGTGGTCTTCGTCGGGTCAGGCTTTTTGGCGATAGGTGGGATGGCACATGTGATATGATTGGCATCCACCAAGATCTCAAGCTACTTCAGCTGTGCTCTCCTCAGCTCGAGTCTATGCACCTACGGGCGTTCCCAACCTCTGATGTCTGCGCTTCCATTGCGGACATGTTTCCTTCTCTTCAGTCCCTAGCGTTTTCACTTCCTTTACAGACTAGGGCTCAGGATCCAATGTTAGCACTCACTCGTGAGGTAATAAACCCTTCCACTCGCTGAATGTAAGACCGGTGAACTGACCTCTCATCATTAGCCCTTTCTCGAGTCCGTAATCAACATGACATTGCCCCCAAGCCTCAAAAGTCTAGCAATCCTAGGAATGATTTTTTCGGACTCTGATGAGGGCAGCAAAGTAATCGAAACTCTTGCCGTCAAGTACTGTTCTCTTCAACACATCTACCTTTGGTTTCCCCAAAGCTTTTGGATGACATGGTCTCGGACTCCTGCCATGGAAAAGTGTACGGTAGACAGCTACCACAAAGGGATATCAATCTCTGAACAATTGGATTTTGACAATGATTCTTTCGATGTCCAGGTGTAATCTAGGTGCGTCGTCTGATCACAATATCAAGTTGTTTCGCTTAAGTTTTGTGCTCTTGACACTGTCGGCGTTTTGCCCCCAATTTAATTTATCGGCCTTAGCGGGTCTTCTTTTTTTTTTTTTCTGGTTGTGTCTTTCCCTTCTTCTGGTACCATCTCGGGCTTGGTGTTCTGGGTCTTGTTTCGGAGATGCTTTCTTCGGCTATCCTTTGGTTTTGTCGTGCTTGTGTATGGTAATCTTGAATCATGCTTGCGTTATTTATAGTGGGTCACTTCTTTTCCATCATGCAAACCTGGTCTTAGCAGGGCCTGTACGTGAAGTCTGGTCAGATCTTGGACCACAAGCATCTTGGACCCTAAGCAACGGAACCATCGCAAAACTTTTTGGGTCAAGTACATTACTATCATTCAGGGTGATATCGTGTTTGGACTTCAGATTTTCCACGAAGTTATACATAGTGGCTTCTGCTGCTCATCCAAAAAAACATATGATCCACGGTGTGATATTAAGATCGGTGAAGCTGGTCCATCACGAAGGACTGACTCATTTGACCTTTTTAAAGCTTTCCTTTAGTTACAAGGCAAAGACCCGAACCCTGAATCGTAAAGATTTGAATGTTCGATGAGAAAGCTCTCACTGGGTCTAAGTTCGCAAACCCGGAACTCCGGTTCAGGAACTTCGCTAGAGTGCACAAGTGTTTTTTTTTCCTCGTTTCCATTGTAGCTACGAGGACCTCGCCGAGTGCTGGGTGGCGGGCTTAAGACACTTCGTTGATTATATACAAGTACTAGCCAGAGCTGGTGCAAAGAAAAACATCTATAGATTGATTCGTATTGGGTACAGCCCAAAAGTTGACAGTCCAAGCACCAGAAGGCCGACCAAACGTATCGCTGTATCGAATGAATAATAAGGCTAAATACACTAGTTTGCAAAACATACTACATGTCATGTATCGATGAAAGAATTGAGTTACAAGTGAGAACATACTCGCGTATATCTGTGATTGAAACATGCACAAAGAGAACGATGAAGGGGCCGTCTGCTTGTACAGTATCAGCAAACCAGGTGTGGTACGAACAAACACTGTGAAAGTGGAAACGGTCATCAAAGGCGTGCACACAATGTCCGCCATGTCAATAGTAAGGTAGAGCGAATATAAAACGAATAAATATACTCCAAATCGTATAAGCGGGCCTGCGCAGGTTCCGAGCTGGTTGAACGTACAAAAGGCAAACCTATGGAGAGCAGTTCTCCACGAAGAGACGATGGATGTCATGAAGGTATAACATCGTCGTTGGGAGGGCGAGGAAAAATTGGATGCAAGCACGCACTCTGATCTTCATGTTTTGTGCCTGTAGAGGACGCTCCAAATGTCTAGCTTAAACGATTCGCATAGGACTACCCATATTGACGGGAGCAGTGGAAGTATCAGCTATAGGGCTTCCCATCGGTTTGCCGGCCAGAGGACTGCTCAGGCCTACGGCGCCTTTCCCAGCAGCACGCTTGTGACGTCGGCCCAGCAATGTTGCCCCATCCATATCTAGTTCAAAGCCCTTCGGACCTGCCTTTCGCGTCCGTGGAGTACCAGCAGGTTTCTGAGCCGAGGCAGAACTGGGGGCGACGCCTGGACCTTTAGCAGAAAGAGCGTCCTCTTCAGCATCGTCTTCTTCATCGTCTTCTTCATTCAAGCCACCCAAGAATCCTCTGGCACCTGCACCTCCACGACCATTATATTTCCGTCTTCTGGCACCTTCTTCCTCCATCCTATGAACAGCATATGTAATATCAAACGCCTCTTTCAAGGTTGCAATTCCAGGACTACGCCCTTCTACTCTACCACCACGTGCGGCGGAGAGAAGCGGAGAATCCAGCGGTGCGTTAGTTGCTGAGGGGAGATTGCTGTAAATAAAGGGAGTGGGGGGTGGAGGTGGGGCAGGGGCAGCATTGCACCAAGGGTGCGCAAGGAATTCATCAATTGTATATCGCTGTGCTGGATCCACACATAGAAGATGTTTGATTAGATCCTTGGCTATTATATAATGCTCAGTAGTGCTTGGATTAAGACAAGAACGAAGACACTTACCACTGGCGCTAATATCATCCCACCACGGACTCAGGAATGTATAGTATCCTCGCGCCACCTTCTCAGTGAGCACGTTGATGCTTTCATCGTAAAAGGGTGGAAAGCCGCACAGAAGGGTGTACAGGACACATCCAAGAGCCCACATGTCAACACTCTTGCTATAGCGTTCATCTTTGACTATCTCTGGCGCAGTGTAGCCCACAGTTCCACATGGTGTCATCGTCTCCTCGTTCCAAACCACTTTACTCAACCCAAAATCAGCTATCTTCACGCGACCAATACCACCGCCTCCCACACCAGGAGTGAATTCACCCTCGTCTTCCTTCTCTTCGTCGTAAGGCCGATGTATAGGGTTCTTTGAAGGTATGATGGGTATGCGTTCGAAGAGTAAATTCTCAGGCTTTATATCACGATGAACGACACCACGCTCTTCATGGAGGTATCGGATGCCCTGAGCTACTTGCAGGATAACGTGCCGGGACAGACTCTCGGAGAAGTATGTGAGCTTGACAATCTGGTGGAAGAGCTCGCCTCCCTCCATCACTATATGCAGTGAATTTAATATTCCAAAGTCGGGAGCGGAATGACTCACATTCTAAAACAAGGAAGTAATATTCTGGGGATTCGGAGAAGGATATAAGCTTGACAATGGAAGGGTGGTGGGTTCCGCGCATGATTTGAACCTCTATAGCCCGATCAGAAGATATCCAGACTGCAAAGTTATGCTACTAACCCTTGAGAATGTTTGCACGCTGGAAGCACGAAAGTTGGTCAGAACAACGAACCGCAAGGAACAATGATAAGCAGGAAGGATGAAGACACCTCTGTCACGCGCGGCTTTTTCTTAAACTTTGGATTTAAATGTTTGTCTCCATCCTAGCCACGAAAGAAAAGCCATTTACAAAGAAACCGCGCGCGCCAAGGAGAGATAATTTGCAGTCAGTTGGCAAAAATAGAAAAGTGCAAGCGCAAAACAAAAAATCGCTGACCTGTGAAGCATTGAGTTCGAATTTGCGGACCACTTTCACTGTAGACAGTATATGACGTTATCGGAATTTCATAGAAAGAAATGGACGTACCAGCGACCTTTTTCTCCGTTGTGAGATCGAGAGCTTTGTAGACGTTGGAAAAGGCGCCGCTAAGGAAGAAGAATGGGCAAAATGAAGGAAATGAAAGGATCGCTTAAACGTACTCGCCCATCTTCTCCAACAACTTGAAATTCTCTAGACCCTTGTAAACGGGCATCTGAGCTTTCGCCTCTCGCTCCTCCTTGACAATCTGCTCCGCAGCCTCCCTATGAACTGGCTGTGTGGTCTGATCTGGCTGCTTTGGAGAAGGAACGTTCTGGTTCTGGATTTGATGTCTCGAAGGAGAATTTGGAGAAGACTGGTCGGCTGGTTGAGGGTCTTCTCGATGTTGATTATGATGTTTACCATGCCTGATAAGATCTATAAGAGAGATAATTGAAGACATGATGGAAGTAAGAGAGAGAGAAGAGAGAACACACTCTTGAACGCGTCCACTACGCCGGTTGCAGGCATGGCTGATTGAAGGTAAGCCTAGACCGAATGCCGTCTGAGCTCAAATATGAATCACCGCCCTCCTCCGGGATGACGTCACTCCCGTCATTGGCCCCAATTTTTACTAGCAACACAGAAATTCTGCTTTGACATCTACTCAGTGCTTGGAGCGATGAGGACGAAAGTATGGAGCCTCACATTTATATAATATCTACTCTCAGATATTTCCAATCAAGAATTATGACGTCTAACAATCGTATCAACTTCGGTTTCAAAAGAATCATGCACATTGCCAAAAAAACACAAGTACATGACTCGAGATGGACTAACAGTCCTACAACTCACTTTGTGGAGAGAAAGACAGAAAAAACATACGCTCACGTCCTGCTAAGTGAATCCGAGAAACACATACCCACGAAGCGTTCCGAGGACTTTGCACTCCTGTTCTCTTCAGCACGGATGAAATTACTACCGCCGTCTGCAAGAGATCAATGTTCTTTGCCGGCCTTTGCACTCGAGTGCTGATTGCCATTTCGAAACGCCGCAGGAGGCCTAGAATAGTATACAGATGGGCGATACACCGTACTTTCACCGGTTCAAGACGGGATGCTAAAAAGAAATCTGACGGACGGTGTCCTCTGAATATAAACCAGGCAGGGAGGCAATCGAGTGGGTGACTCGAGTCAGTGACATGCTCAAGTACTCATGCATTTCCAGAAGTGATATCTGGCAGACTTTGTGGAGCCTGAGAAAGAGAAATCGTTAACGCACGACCGCATCAGTGACTAGAAAGTGTGAAGAAGCAAACTTACTGATTCGGATCCTTCCGTCCAAGATGAAGGTGTGAAGTTTGGACGGATAAGAATAGGTGACAAGTAGAGAGATGACGGGGCGCGCACAAGCACGGCAGACCCCCCGAGGGTACTCAGCCTACATATTACCTATGGACCAAGTTAATAATGATAGGAACAATTTTTAAGAGCCAGCACGACCACACATACACGCCTACATGACAAATAGGGCAAAGTCAGTCCAACTGAAGCCATCTAACGTATGGTCAAGTTTGACCGCCATTAACGCAGGACTTGGGTGTAAACTGTTCATGAAAGCTTAACAGCTGCGCCCGTGGACTTCCGAATTCGACAGACCGCGAAGGTTAACACAAGGTTAAAGGCGGGTCCCTACAATTTCCATTAGGACCCTTGAACCAAGAGCGGTGATGAGCATACGGCATACGGGGTGGTATTTGGGAGGAATATTTGCCACATACGCAATATGTCCCCTACATAAGCCCGATGGCCGATGGTTTGTGGGGAAGTGAATGTGAAAGCAGACTTTGGCACATTCAGAAAATGTTTAGAGAACAGATTACAAGGTCAGAGCCACCCCAAAACGAATCCCTGATTTTTCTATGGTCATTCGGTCAGTATATACATACTTATCCCCAGAAAGTATATTCCCTGCTCGAAGGTTCAGAAAAAAAGACAAAATTTCCATCTGGAGCCTTCCACCTGTCGCCTTGACGCAATAAATGGCATCGCTAAATGTCGCTTATTTCAGTACCCCATACTGTGGACGGAGGTATATGCACATACATTCACGCCCTCAGAGATGACCGGCGGCAGAGTCGTGTCATTACCCGAATCTGATGACATGTATATGGTCAAGTTGTCGAACCGCTTCATAGAAGTCCTTCTTCACTTACTATTATTTGTAGACCGGACGTCCGACCGCCAATCTATGGATCCTGAAGGTGGCGATGCAGTCAATGGTTCTTTTTTTTCCTTCGTTGGGTCCTACATAAAGTCCCACAGGCAAAAGATAATCAGCGAGGGAAATCTCTGCAAGTGAACAATCCAACCAACCAACACACTGTTTGACGGACATGCCATGCCATGCCAGGTTGAATTAAGTTGAGCTGGTTGCTGTGTGCGCATATGCCTTGTAAAGAGTAAAATACACGGCTACACCCAGTGGATGATTTCCGCCATCGGCCCATTGAACTTTGACAAGTAGACGTAAGCACATACCTTATCCGACCATCGCACACCCACCGTAAATTCGATACGATTGCTCTAAATCACAGTGGACTTTTTCTGATTGAGAAAAGCCTGAGATTGAGATGAGAGTGAACGCGGATACCAGGCGGTATACAAAGCAGGTGATGCCAACTGATAGACCAAACACCCCCCAACCCGAACAAGGACATTCAATACAATTCACAAAGTCTCACACATCTAGCATGGTCCGTGTCCTGGGCGTAACTCTTTCAATCCTGATACGCGGGCCCGTCCATTTCAACCATGGATACAGGTGATCACCTCCGCCACCAAGAGGACCCTCTCAGAGATCCGAGGGTCCACGAGGATTGTATAGGGCAGCTGCAAGTCTGGTGAACAGGTTTAATTTCCCTTTCATCAGAACGATGCCTTGGAAGAACATTACGTTTTGGTGGGACGAGGGGACTTTTGATTCCACCTGATAAGTAAGTGAAGAAAGAAATCACAGGACCAAATCTCGAGCATGCGTGATCGTGGATGAAGAGCCTTCAAAAGCCGATTTCGAGTTACGATATCTCCACTCCCGATTAGGTTCGCTCGCAGAAAGGAATGACTCCGAATGCCCATAACGCGATACCGTGGATAGAACCCAATCAGAAAACCTAAACCGAACGTCCGGAGCTCGTCAGAGCGATACCTAAGCCTGAGGGAATCAAAGAGAACAAAATCAAGCCACTCATGATCTGTATCGTAGTGACAGGTGCCCTACTACAAGGCTTGTATACATGCCATCTGCACGGCTAGGATCTAAAATGCTAGTGTCTTGAACTTTTTCTTTCTGATCTGCAAAGAACAAGATCAAAAAAGTGCGGAACTCGAAAAGGCTTTTCCAGTTAGCAAAAACGGATACTTGGACACCGTGCTTGTACTCTGCCGAAATCGGTTGCCCAAATACCGCACATCATTCAGCCAGCAGCGGAAATGTGAGCTTTCATTTTAAAGTGGGTATCTCCGGAATACATCGAATAGGCGAATGGGTATGTCGTTGATAAATGTAATGGTGCAGCCAGGAGTTAGTAGGTGCGTACTGCAAACGCTATGCATATGCAAATCAAGGAGTCCTGATATGGTATCAGCTGCCCTGTCCTATTCCTGCATAGGGTGAAGTCACATACATTCGCAAAAACCTCCTGAGCAACTGTGTCCGAATCTTCCCAATGAGAAACCATATCCGCGCTGATGGACGGGAGTGAGGAATAATTTTAGTTTTCGCTACAACGAGGGGGACAACGCAAAGCAATCACGAACCGACCGCCCTGTCCAAGATTCTCGTTTATTTGAGTCAATACAATATATTTACTACAAAAAGAAAAAAGGATGACAAGGGTTTAGATGATTACACGGAAGATATGAACTCTGGCCGCCTCACTCACAACCCTCGAGGCTGAATCTCTAGCATCCTCTCCTTCACTCTCTCGCCTATTTCCTTCATCCAAGACTTGACCCGATCGCGGTCTTTTGGCTCTGGCCAGGTAGATGAATGGAGTGTGGAGGATAGCAGCTTCTTAATATACGCTTTCAGCAGCTCGGAATCAAACTTTGGTCGAGGCGAAGAGACCTCGGAACGTGGGGTAGGGGAACGTAGGGTAGGGGAACGTAAGCCCGATGCATTGGCCATCTTAGAATACAAGAGAGGTTTGAAGACAATCCGAATAGTAAAGATTAAGGATTATTGTAAGATGGAGATTTGCAAAAGACAGAGCAAGAGAAAGAGAAAAATAGGAGGGAGAACTGGTGGATGAGTGTTGAAAACCGTTGTCGCGTTTGTTTGGTTGGTCTGTGCCACGTGCACACCTCAGAGCTCTGCGCGCCCGACCGACTCACGGCGGCTACAGTAGTACTCCTCCCAGTGCCACAATGTCGACCGTTTCATTTCCTTCGCATGCTGTCGAAGCTGTGGAGAGTGATGGATACTATACCAATTTTGACACTAGTTCGTCATTCCAAATGAACCCGCTATCCCAGCATCCTCCGAGAACGCCTCGAGCCTCTGTCGTTTCTACCTCTTCTCGCATGTATGCCACTAGTATCTATGAACAAACCGAGGCGGAAACGGTGTCTGCTGACCCTGATGTTGAAAGCATTGACGAAGAAGATGAGGAACAAGTGAAGGAAGCTGAGCGCCGAATACGCCGCGAAGAGGTGTGGAAGGAAATGATTCGTACTAGCGACGGAAGGGACAAGGCGTTTGTCAGTTCACTGTATCTCGAACGTTTATATCTCAAGTTGACGTGTTCTTTGACAGAAACTAATTCAATATTCTATCAAGCTTTATTTACTATTTCACACCTCAATAACAGGCAGTCGTTTATTGCGCAAGGCTAAACGTCGACCATGGGAGCAAGAAATGGTCAAACGCCTCACTTCTACAGCTTCAGGATTCTCATTCACGAGGTGCGTAGTCGATGTGCATCAAGGACTGTACATTGACTTTGTGAAATAGAAAATGTCTCCTTCTCTTCAATTGGTTGGGGCCTTTGACCACCGTCATGGCTCAACAAACCGTGCCATTCTCTTCAGATCATGCTTCTGAGACGAAGGATCAAACACCAAAGCCATTCTTGCACACCTTGCTCAATGCACCTCCGCCGGTTTTGCTCGAACTGGTCAACGCCATTTCCGATGACCTCTACACGTTGTCGCTTTTGGGACTACTATCAAAAAGGTCTGGAGACCGTGCAGCTCGATTTTCTGACTGGTGCTGGCTGTTTGCTACCTTGATTGGGCTTGTCGAAAATGGAGTGCAAAGGCAGATGATCGGTGGTCTGCAACATGAAGGTATTTTTTTTATAGTTGTTCTATTTCTGGTGAGCTTATCACTTTCCAGTCGAGTCTCGGCTGTATAAGGAGTCTATGTCCGGCGCGACAGCAAAATCGAAACCCAAGTCATCAAAAGCAGATGAAAAGGAGCTTGCTCGGTTACAGAAACAAGACTATTGGTTACAGATATCTAGAGCGAAACTGATCATGGACCTGATTTTCGTCTGTAAGTGGATGCGGTTTGCCTTGTAGTCAGGCAATTGATTGAAATTGGACAGCCTACGACGTTTTTCGAATCAAACGAGCGAGCCAAACAGTCAAGACCTTTACAGGTCTTATGGCAGCCATTCTAAGGTGGGATTTAGACCCATGTCTACTTGTACTCTGACCAACGTCTTTGCTAGTGCGTCCAAACTATTCGATCGGCATAAAAGCACTCTGGTGAAGGCAATCGGCGTGACACTTTGAGGACTATACCCATATATCCAGATTTATAGTACTGTAGTAGTATTTGCTTTATATGTTCTCATGAATTATTTGATAGACGTACAGACGTGATTTACCACCACCGCCAAGAAGACTTAGATGAAGTGGGAATGTGGGTATCTCCAAGTCTTTCTCGGTCCCGCTGGAGGGCCTCAACCTGAGCCTCCAAGACCTGAACACGTTCTTTTGCTTCGATCATGAACTTTTCGTGAGACAGACGGGTCTGGGCTAGCTGCAAACCCTGTAAAGAGAGGGTGAACAGAACGAGTGAGAAAGTAGCAAGGAAATACTTACAAGGTAGACAGCGGAACCTAAGAGGAAAATAGGGATCATAGCCGGTACAACATCGGAATACCACTGCGCATGAGGAGACCTTGGTTTCTGTGTACTGTATGAACGATAAATTTGACGGAACATGAGAGGACTGAGGGAGAGTGTTGAGCACGTGGGTAGTACTTAGTTGCTGCGCGTGTGTATATTTTATTTTCTGTCTTTTTTTTCTTCTCCTCACTTTCTCTTGGACTGGATCCATGATGGAGAACACTTCTCGCTCACCCTCAGTGAATCTCATCTCCTCCATGTCCCCAGCTCGCCCAGTTTCGACTTCGCCCTCTCCTTCTCAATCTCACTCCCAGTCACCCTTTCGATATATTCATTTTGACCAGCAGACTCCAATTCCTGATTACAAGCGTCCTTCTTCTCCCCAGCGTCACACCCGTTCAACTCCTTCCTCTCCCTTTCCATCTCGTCCATCACACATCCAGAGACAGCCAGCACCCTTGCTTATCCTGAATAACGACCGCACATCCAGGGTCTACACCCGCCCTCGCGCGCTGCGGATGTACAATCTCATAAAGCCATGGTTACCTATCATCCTCTACGCTATGACCAGCCTTGGTTTCGTCTTCGCTATCGCCTTCTACAAGTCTCAGGTTTTCGCTGGTCAGTCTGAGCTCCTGATCGTTCACACCGATATTCACTTTTACAACGCATAGGTCTTGATGAGCTGTCGCTTTGGCTACAAGCTGATCCACTTTACGGTCATGCTGTTCTCTTTTTCCTCATTTTCCTCACCACATTCCGTGAGTTATTTCTATTCATCAAGCCCACGTTTGTCTGATTAGTTTCTACTTTTAGCTCCAATTCCTCTGTATTCTACATTCATTATACTCTCAGGTTACACCTTCGGGCCTTGGACAGGCGCCGTCATCTCATATTTCGCCGCTCTTTCTGGCGCTCTTACAGTCTTCCTAATATCCCGCACCCTTCTTCGTGACTCTATTACCCGCTGGCTTTCGTCCACTTGCACCATGAAGCGTGTCGTACGCGCCATAGAGAAGAGACCCAAGCTTCTCTTCCTCATCCGCCTCGCTCCGTATCCTTACAACGTCATGAACTGCCTTTTGGCCGCGTCTCCAACCCTTACGTTACGAACATATACATTCTGCACCGCACTCTCCCTGTTCAAGGTTATCATACACACAAGTCTGGGTGCTTCAATTCACTCTTTCAAAGACTATCACGTGGTTCCTGATGGCGATTCTTTGAATGAGAGCGCTAATGAGGAGAGTGGGGCTGATACTGTCGCACGCATGTGGACAATATTTGGCATCACGCTCTGCGTTGCTATCTTTATCTACCTCTCATATGTCGCCAGGAAGGCAGTCGATGAAGAACTTGATGACGACGAGCCTCTCAGACGCAGTGACGAAGATGAGGAGGAGACCATTGCCTTCCTCTCACCCAGGGGTATAGCCGGAAACGCCGACGCCGAACAAGGTCAGCTGCCCATGACGGAGTCCCCTTTGCGCGCCCATCAAGTCATGCCACTGCCATCCCGCACGTCACTGTCAGTAGAG